>JAYMSW010001013.1:0-18331 GCA_036897725.1 Erodium texanum | reverse complement strand
CCGTCCCGGCCCGGGTAATGTGCTACCGGCCCGGTTACCCGGCCGATGGACACCCCTAGTGAATGCTGCTCCGGATTTTGGGCCCGTGGACAAGCTGAGTTTTGCACCAGCCCATAATTTTTTTTTTCCAACAATTAATTTGAAATCTTTTCTATTTCAAAGATAAGATCGTGTCTCACGTAACGGTCCATTGGATACGGTCAAGATAACGTTGCCATCTCTCTTCCTTTTATTTTTCATCTGCCATTTTGAAACACACACGAAAAGTAGAAGATCTAACAGAACCGAAACCTCTCCAAATATTTTCTCTCTTTCGTTTCTGGTGACTCTCAAACGCTAGGTGTGAGTTCGATCTTGTCATTGTTGTCTCCTAGGAGACAGTTGCTCATATGGGGCAACAAAAACATCTTAACCAAACTGGTTTTGCAAGCCTCGACGAACCTTTTCTTTTTCTCTATGTTAGATACATCTGACACCATCCGAACCGAGCCCTACTTTGTCCAAGTAGAGTGCGACTACTTCCGCTTGACCTCAGCCCGAGCTACTCCAACCTCTGTCGGAACTCAACCGACAATAGTTTGACTTCGTTCGAATCTCATTCGACAGATACTTTATTGTTTGTAAGTATGTTTCTAAATTCCAGTAACATCTATTATTTGTTTTATACGATTTTAGTCTTCAAAGTAACCCATGCTTTAACATACATCCAGCTTGCATTTTTTATGTTGTGGCGTGCTTGGTAGAAATTTTAGAATTTAGGCATCAATTCACTAGTAGTTATTCAATGTCTGTCATGCATGCATTTCCTTGAACTGGTCTGTCTTGAATTGTGGTGGCTTTCATAGCATCACAACCCGTTCCTCTTGTACGATCTAGTATTAGTGTACAATCTTATCGTGAAAGAAGATTGGTGGTTGATTGATAAGCTTTTTTATTTTAAAATTCTTTTTTTATTATTATTTGTGGAGTTAACACACTTTATTTAATTGGAGATAATTAGAAAGATTAGTGAAACTAGAACAATTAAGATTTTGAAGATCAAATAACAAATAAAAAATTCATGCTTGAGTATCAAGTAATACAGCAACAACAACAAAAATATTGAATAATTTTTAGGGGTTAAAAGAATTCTGAGAATAACATGGATAAAATTGTAAGAGCATCAACGAGTTTGATAGCGGTTATGTCTATTATTTGATAAGTGACGCAGCTCAATTTACAGTGGCCAACGTCTGATGGCTGCTAAATCTGTTATTTTGTGTTAATTTTTTATATTTTTAAATAGAGATTAACATATAGATGGATATCTGACACGCAAAGCCGACGTTTCAAACCGTCGCGAGCTCTATACCGAGATTACACTGATGTCGCTTGATCAAACCCATCTGACGCGAACAGCCGACGCTCTGTTGTTGCTGATGCTCTAAGGGTGTGGGGCACTACAATCTCAAGGCCAACATGATAAGAGTATATGGGTGGAGATTGGTAGACTTGGAGGAGGATTGCATGCCTGTGATCCAAGCCATGTGAAGCTCTTAACGTAATTAAAGCTTCCATGATTCTTGTAACGTATACAAAGACTTCAATACTTTTTGTTTAAACGTGTTTCAAGTATGTTCTTTCATAGTTTCTTCTCATAATAACATGCGAATGACTTTTTTTTCTTCCTAAAAACAATACGTTTTAGTTCTAATTCCACTTTTTGAAGAATTATAATATTTACATTTAATTTCCAAGGTAACATGATACATATGTAAGCATCACTTATGTTCTTGCCTACTGATGACAATATTCAATAACAATCTTGATCTTTGAAAATTTATATGACTGATTCAACTTTTTTAGTTCAATCTTGGTCTTTGAAAAGTTTAGATAACCAATTCAACTTTTGTATTTCGGTCATTATCTTGATCGTCACTTTTCTTTCCAATCTACGTATCCTCTCATACTCTAACCATTAAATTTTAGTAATTGAAATATAAATTCATAAATAAATTTATAGCATATCTAATTATGACTAGTTTTGACGGGGGTATATTTTAAAATTTATATAGCGATAAAAGGGAAAATTAATCGTTGGGGATAGAGGAGATTGAATTCATAAAAAATGACTGCGAATTGGTGCTGTATAGCCACATGGTTTTGTTGGGTTGACTAATTGTTCTGCAATTATATGTGCTAAGCATAAATCAATTAATATGACCTCCTAGGAAAAGGTCACCATCTCACATCTGAAAACTCTATCTGTATCCATATTGAGAATACCAATCCCTCACGTAATTAGATTTATCGAATATACTTGTAAATATATATCAAGCAACTTATTATTAAGTAATAAAGGGGGTAAAAGAGTTATTTTTGTTAGTCATTCGGATTAGTCTTGATGGAAAAATAATGTTATTTGAATATTGTTTGTATTATTTGTAGTTCTTTGTTTTGAGTTATCTCATGTGTGCTTCTTAGTGTGTTGTTTGTTCCGATTTGATTGTTAAGCATTATACGAGTTATGATCATTCGATACTGATTACATTAATTATTATTTTCACCAAGTTAATAGTTATAATGCTATTAAGAATATGTGATGTTATTGTATTATTGTGTATAATTATAGTTTAATATATATATCTTTATAGTTGATATATATTCATATATACCTAAATTTGAAAAAATAGATCAATTCATAACATCACTCTTTGCATCATGTTAAATTCCGAGAATTCTCATTACATATACATACGAGATATTGGTTTGTAGGATGCAAGTAAAAAGATTAAATTTAATATCATGATTAAATTTAATTTATCTAAAAGTTTAAATTGCATCCATATAATCTAGTGGTTAAGAGAGTTGTTTTCTCTTTTAGCCACTCTGATTCAAGTTTTGGTGGGGCAATAAAATATCAGTTGCGTCTGACTTAAGTACGTATTTGTTGTGCTGTCAAGTCTGGTCGGCTTGTTAAGCGGTACGTAAGCTATAGTACTCATTCAAAACTGACTACAAGAATCGTTATTCTCACCAAATCTAGAGTCTGTAAAATTATTGTCTTATATGCCTAACAGTTGATACATATATGTCTTCATAATTGGTATATAATATATGCGGTATTTTTTTTAAACGTTTAAATTGCATGTATATGTTTTAAATATATTTATTAAGTGATAAATTGATCCTGTCTTTACCACATTCGGTCGTAACACCTCGTTGTCATATTCAAATCAATTTGAAATGATTAATTTTTTTTTTATGTAGGACTTTGCTCTATATGGAACAATAAACAAGTTGTTTGCTTGTATAGGTCAAAAATCAAGGTCAGATATGTTAAATCATGACTTAAACTCATGGGTGAAGATTTTATTAGGACAATAATCAAATTATTGATGAACTCTCATCTTTTATATACGCAACGATAACAATACTCTTCCATGTAAATCCATAAAATTCATTCCTTACAAGAAAAGAACCCTATGCTCAGGAAAAAAAAGTATTAAAAGACTCCAGCTCAAAGCAAAACATATCAACTTGTTAATTCAATGAATTAATAAAATAGAATTCTCGGTCCAGCCCTATAATCATCAATTTCTGATTTGGAAATCTTCATTTTTAAATAGAATATGGTTGAATACCTTCTATAAATATTGGCTTTAAAATGCCATAATATCCAATATCTCACATCAACTAGCAATCTTGTGTCCAAGAAACTAAAATGGGTGCTAGCTCAAGGTTTCTCTTTTTCATGCTCTTGCAGCTCCTGCTCTTTTGCGTAGCTCATGGCCTTACCATTCGTCGTTACAACTTCGTTGTAAGTATCGAGTTTATACACGCTTATATATGTTCATAATATTTGTAAACGCATCTAACAAATGTGTATGTCGACATGAATATCATAAATTATATATTGTGTTGTTGGGATCTTTTGTTTTAATGTAGTTGGTAAAATGTTATGTAGTTGAAGGAGTCCAACTTCACAAGAATGTGTGCTACGAAGAGCATGCTAACAGTAAATGGAAGCTTTCCTGGACCTGTAATTCGTGCCCGGAAAGGTGATACCGTGTTTGTTACCGTTCGCAATGATGGTAACTACGGTGTTACCATCCATTGGTAATTTTTTTCATTTCTCTCCATGTTTGGGATACATAAGAAATACGTTTTTTTTTTCTAGCTAGCTATACTTATTTTCAGTTAGTCACTCCTTGACAATTTCTATTAAATGTGGATTCTGTTATGACTTGACTAGTATTTTGGAAACACAAATCAATTCGAAATTTTAGATAAATCAAGATTAAAAAAAATTGAGTCGGGCACTTCAGCGATTGCCTCCATCAAGAGATCTTTTGCCCCTATCTCTCCTCACCTAATCGATCCATACATTGGAGAGAAGATCACTTTTACGATAGCGGGTTTTGCAAACTTCATTGGTTTGAGATACCCTGGTAGTTCGGTCGATGCCTTCTGGAAACTCGATTCGGTCCTGAATCACTCTTTCCCTAAGGGTTGATTTTTGTCGGTTCTACTGCTGTTTCTATTTTTCCACTATGTCGCTTTTCTTTATTTTTGTAACAGACGCTTTGTGGGATTGATTCCTATTTTAGGACGCACCCCACCTTCGATTTAATACAAAATTCTTGTTGATCAAAAAAAGATAATTAAAAAATTTACGTGCAAAGTTTTCGTGTGGATCAAACAAGAAGAAATGAATTTACTAATTTCTGGATCGACTTTTTTCAGGCATGGAGTTAAGCAGCCTAGAAACCCATGGTCAGATGGTCCCGAGAACATCACACAATGTCCAATTAAACCAGGAACAAGCTTTACCTACGAGGTGATCCTCTCTACAGAGGAAGGTACTTTATGGTGGCATGCCCACAGTGATTGGTCAAGAGCCACAGTCCATGGTGCTTTCGTTATTCTCCCAACACTTCTTGGAACCGGTTTCCCGTTTCCCAAACCTTTTGCCGAGCAAATATTATTTCTTGGTATGTTCATTTCTCCCACAATATTCATAAAATGCATATGATAAGCATGGTTCTAATCCCCATATCTGTGATATTACATTTTCCTTCTTTCTTATATAAAAAAAAATTCAATCATATCTGTAGGTTCATGGTACAAGGAGGATGTAAAAATTATGATCGAAAATATTCCAATCGGCGGCGAGGCCCCCCTATCAAATGGTTTAACCATCAACGGTCAGCCAGGAGACTTTTATCCATGCTCTAGGGGTAAATACTTGTAACTTCATCACACAAGTGAAATAAAAATATTTAAGTCCACAAATATATATATGTAGGGGAACTTTCAAGTGAAACCCCCTTATTATAGAAATTGAAAAACAATTTGCGTCGTTAGATCAGTACATCTAGTGGCCCGGGGGGGGGGGGGGGGGATTTTTTATTTAAGGAAAATGAAAAAACAATTTCGGGTGTTGGACAAGTCACTTTGGGGGCCCGGGGGGGGGGGTAATTTTGAATTAATGGTAAAAAAAAATTAAAGTTCTGTGTATTTATGATTTAGACATTAATGAATCTATTTTAAATATGAGCCTTTTGATGCATTAATCCAAGAACGCATATTGGTTTTCAATTTCTATGATAAGTCTAGGTTTTCACATGAAACCTAGTCTATATATGTATATATTGTAACATAATGATTTTTTTTGTTGTACAGAATCAACATTTCGAATGTTAGTAGATCCTGGGAAAACCTACCTCCTCCGCATAGTGAACGGTGTGATGAACGAGGAACAATTCTTTGGAATCGCTAACCATACCTTAACGGTCGTGGCCCAGGACGGAGCATACATCAAACCTATCCGTACAAGTTACATAATGATAACTCCGGGACAAACCATGGACGTTTTGGTCACTGCGAATCAACCTCCTAGCCATTATTACATTGCATCCACGGCGTATTCCGATTCGTTTGTCCCGTTCGACACCTCCACGACCACTGCTATTTTTCAATATAATGGAAACTATACAGCCCCAGCCAGTCCTTTCTTCCCAACCCTTCCGTTGTACATGGACACCCCCGCCGCTACAAACTTCACCTCTCGCGTTCGGGCCTTGGCAACCTTGTTACATCCCGTCAATGTGCCCAAGATTGTCACTAAGAGATTGTACGTCACAATTGCTATAAATCGCTTGCCATGTAAAGATGGAACTTGTTTGGGCGAAAGTGGGTCGAGACAAGCTGCGAGCTTGACCAATATTTCTTTTGTCTCTCCATCTACTGATATCCTTCAAGCATACTACAGGTATATATATATATTTTATAATCATTTTCTACTTAAATACTTGGGTAAATTATATCCATCACGCCTGATAACTATTTGTTTTCACTTAATTACAACCAACATTGAATTTTCCTTTTTAACACACCCAATTATGCATGTTTTCACTTAGTTACACTTAACTTAGAGTTTTCCTTTTTAACTCCCCCAACATTCTTTTTTATTTCAACGTTTACAATTTCTATTACAAATTACTGTTTATTTTTATGAAATGACAAACTACCCTCAATTTTTGAACCATGAACCTAAAATTAAACCCTAAAATCAAAACCCTCTTAGAAACCCTAACCATATAAGGGTTTGTTTTAGGGGTTCCAGTTGTGTTCAATTGAAAGTAATTTCATTATTTCATAAAAATGAACACAACTAGATTGATTTAGTAACATAATTTGTAACATCAAACAAAATATGAAAGTTTGGTGTGTTAAAAAGGTAAATTCAAAATAGGGTCTACTAAATGAAAATAGGGTATAATTGAGTGTGTTAAAAAGATGAATCTAAAACTGAGTGTAATTAAGTGAAACAAGAAAAAATTAGGTGTGTCGTATGTAATTTACCCGAAATATTATAAACTTACAATTCTTACGTGATCATAACTTCAATTAATAAGGTTGACATTTGAATTCGGACATGTAAGTATTGAACTGACTATTTTCTTGAGATTTGTAGGAATTTGGATGGGGTATTTACAAAAGATTTTCCGGATCAACCACCTAGATATTACAACTTTATCGGAGATGTGGGGGCAAATACAACAATACCGTTAGCCGGGACGAAAGCGAATGTCATAAACTACGGTGAAGCTGTTGAAATTGTTTTCCAAGGTACAAACGTTGGAGCGGCCATGAACCATCCTATGCATCTCCATGGTTACAGCTTCTACTTGGTTGGGACAGGGTTCGGAAACTTTAACAATGTTACGGATCCGTTAACTTACAACTTGGTTGATCCTCCAGAAGTTAATACCATTGGTGTAAACAAGAATGGTTGGGCTGCTATCAGATTTGTAGCTGATAATCCTGGTATGTATACTTTAGGGATAATGACAGAAAATTGTCGTGTACTTTTAAGTTATGACAGGTTAGTACCGTGAATTTATTTTTAGGTGCACCTTTAGTTACAGAGTTAAAAAAGACACGGAAAAGACCTTATTATCCCTGACATGTGTTTAGGCAACATTGACTTGAACATGAGTATTTTAGGAAATTTTAAGGTCACATGTCACTTAAAGTGACAATTTCTGTTAGTTTTAATGGAATCACCTAAACATAAGTTTACTGTACCAATCTGTCACAATTTCAAAATACACGATAGTTTTCTACTATTATCCTTATATTTTATTATAATTTTCTCAATTTCTATTACTTTAATATGTAAATGTTCAAATCAAAAAAGACAACTCCATTTTAAAGTCAAGATAATAATGGTTTTAACAAAAACTTTGATAATATTTTCATTAATAGGTTTTCAAATTTTGCAGGAGTATGGTTCGTGCATTGTCACTTGGAGCGACATTCAAGTTGGGGAATGGACACTGTACTAATTGTGAAGAACGGCCTCACCTTATTTACTAGCATGCGCCCACCACCAGCTTCTATGCCAACTTGTTCTTAGTTTTATATTCATCGACCTTTTTTCTATTATATAATTTTAAATGTTTCTTGAAGGAGATAGTTGCATTTAGAAATTTGATTATCTATGTAATTTCAATGTGAAATAAAATGTATGTTTTGCTTGTTGTCTACCATACCATGAAAGTTTATTATATACGATCTTTTAAAGTTATTTAATAATAATTGAATACACTTAAATATGTTTTAGGAGATAAATCACCATACTTGTATGTATCTTACACAAAATAATTTTTTTTGTTAATCGCGAGAGACCCACAAATTCTACTTCTAGAAATGTTATCCAAGTACAGTAAATGTTTTTTTTTTTGAAAATATTAAAAGACAAGTAATCAATAAACAAAAGCAAGTAAAATTTAGATTCAAGATAAGAGAGAATTCCAAGACATATGATCCTAGAGAATCTGGTGGTTGGTATAGTGTAATCCTATGTTAAACTTGTGTTGTGACTAGAATTAGGTAGCCGTGAAGCTTCTCTTGTACTAATTTTAACCCGCTCGCGAGTGTATTAGGATCCTAACATATTTTAACCGCCCAATTATACTTAATAAGGTGTAGAAAAACAGTGTTACACCAGCATTATACTCTATAAAACCCTCTAACTTTAGGTTAAATGATCTCTATGGTTATGAATGTAGCAATAACGATGTAAATTTGTTCAAATACATATGGAAATCAAGCCAAATATATATATTTTTATTTTATTTTTTGAAAGACTTTTTAATTTAAGTCTTGACAAATTTATATCCAATTAAAATTTCCCTTAATTTCCCTCTAAGACGTGGAAGAGAACTCAAAGCAAAACGCAAGCAGGACCAGTCGTCTAGCTTGCGCAGGACACTTCGTCGCCAAAGACCGAGCTCAGACTGAAATCAAAACTTCCAAAACCTTTTTTAAATATAAAGGCGGGTGAGACCAAACGAGAACCAAAAACGCGAGAACCAAGGTCACAGTCTCTCTCGGCGGTCTTGCTCTTTGGCTCCATTTTGTTTAGGGCTGCGATTTGCTTCTCTCAGAGACCATGGATATGGACCCAGACGATATCTTCCGCGATGATGAGGACGACCCTGACAATGAAGCTTACCAGGTTACTCCTTGCTTTTCCCTTTTTTTTTTTTTTTTTTTTGGTTTCTCGAGTTCTTGTTCCTCGGTTTCTGAAATTCCCAGTTTCGTGTTTGACTCCAGGATAGAAATTCCACCAAAGAGTTCGTTGTCTACTTGGTTGACGCGTCCCCCAAAATGTTCTCCAACGTCTGTTTTGGGGTATGGTTTCTGTCTTCTTCTTCAACAAGAGTTCGTAGAAATGTTAATTCAGTTGTTTTTTTGCTATTGCTATGCGTGCGTCTTCACCTCGAGTTTTTATGCTGTGGCGTCTTTGGTGGAAATTTTATATTTTAGGCATTGATTCACTAGTTATTTATTCAATGTCTGTAATGCATGTGTTGGCTTCAACTGGAGTGTCTGAGCTGTGGTGGCTCTGATGGGTTTTGCTGGTTTTATTGAAATTTAGGCGTTTAGGTAATTGTTGCTTGTTATGAATGGATTGGATTGGATTGGCTTGGCTTCAGATAAAGTGATTATGCTGGGGTGGGTTTGGTAGAAATTTTAGGCACAGTCAGTCTTTCACAAATTAGTTAGTTATGGATTCATTGCATTTAACTGGAGTGTTTATGGTGTGGCGGGGCAGTGTATCTCCCAACATTTAGTGGTTAACTCGTTGACAAATTGCTTATTGTTTGTAATCCACATTTCCTTATTGTGCGATGTTCACGGTGTGGTGGGTTGGTTGGTTTTACCGCATTATAGCACTAAGCATGTGACTAAATTTATTATTTAGGTTCAAGGGAAACTGTATGACTGTCCCCTAACTTAAGTCACAGTAAGGCTCATGTATTGTGCCAACCCTTTTAGATACTTTGTGTTTCTTCAACTCCTCTAGTTTAGTTTAAGTTGATGTTATATCAGGTGTTGCTTGGATAACCCTGAATTTGATTATCTCAGTAATTGGCTAGACTCATTCATCTATTACGGGAAGAAGTTCAGGTGTAGTATATCTATGTGAAAGTAACTCTATCCACTTCATATGTGTTGGTATCAGCAGGATGGTCAAGAAAATGAGACTCCTTTCCGCATTGCTGTCAGTTGCATCTCCCAGACACTGAAGAATCAAATCATTAATAGTTCATATGACGAAGTTGCGATATGCTTCTTCAACACGGTAAGCTGTTAACCCTTATAAACTGAATATTGTATTGAGAATATTCCAAATAAATAATGTTTTGACCCAAATTGTTGTAGTTCTTTCTCCCTGGGTGCCCTTTCCATGTTTTCTCCATCTCTTTTCTACAGATGTTTATGCAGTTTGTTCTTTTTAGTATGTGGTCGATACATTTATTCATCATGACATATGTAAGTTTTGGTTGCACTTCAGTCAGAATCTTTGAAACTTTCCCAATTAAAACATTGTTGTAAAAGAGTAGATTTCACACTAATATGTGGGACCTAAGATATAATGTAGAAAGCTTTTAGTTTATTTTGTTGTATTGTCATCTAAGTCATTAAGAATAATGAAGATTTTACTTACTCTTTGAATTGGGTGTTTCTCTGATAGCATACTGCCAATGATGACTACTGGTTTAAATAAGATTTAGGGAGTGGTTTCTAATATCTTGGTTGCACTCAGTTTATATGTTCAGTGTCGTAATGTCCATCAGTTTCATTAAAATTCAATTCTAGCAAGTCAAAACTCCTTTCTTACAACACCAGGAGGTGAAAAATGTATAGAGAGAAAGTTACGTTCATCATCTTACGGTGCCCATATCATATTTCTTGACTTCAGCACACATGCAAGGAAAGGCTATCAACTACAGATGACCCTTGCCAAAATCAACAGTTTCATATGGAATAGGAGTATTTGGCTTGTTAACTGTAAGGTATAAAAATAATAATGGGGCCTTTAACCATCGTTTTTAGCTTTTCATTGAGTTGTTCCTCAACATGGTATCGAAGGCTTGTTGACTTAGTGATCACAAGTCCTAATCCTTGCAACCACAACTAGTATTGGGGCCGAATGGAGCTGCCACAACTTTCGTGGGCTATGAGGCCATGTGCAAACTAGAGGGCTTGCATGCATTAAAAAAAAACGGGACATCAACTATCAGTTTAAACTTCAGTTCAGTTGGTTTCGCTACAAACCTTTTATATTTATGTTTTTTCTTTGATTCTTACTTTCTGTAAATGGTAGCTGATGCCAGGGGTTTATCTTAGATCACATATCTTGCAGTATCTCATCTTTTACCTGCACGGCACATCCTACACACACTCTATGGCAGTTCTTTATTACATTATGCTATTAATGTACAGCTGCATGTTCCATTCTCATAATTCATCAGTATGGAGATATTGCATGCTTGGTTAGGATGCATATATATTTAACATCCTCTTCAATGCGTACATATGGAATCTGCTTGTTTAACTTGATGCCATCTTTATCTGCAGAGAGAAAAGAAGAATTTGCAGGATCTTGATTCTGTTTTTGTTTTTAATGTTCCTGAACGAGAACATCTAGACAGGCCAACCGCTCGACTTATTAAAGAATTTGGTGATATAGAGGGTAAAAAATTTCATCTTCTCTTTCTTATCACCTTCTTCTTATGCACTCCTAACTGTCAGATGCGTTATTTCATTGGCACTAAATTGTTTGATTACTTGAAGGTGTATTTTTTGCATCATTACTTCTGATATTTTGGTTGGAATAGATGTCATTCTTCATTATATTTAACCTACTAGTTGAGCTCTCAGCTTACCTAAGTTTGTCAGTTGGGTTTTCTTATTCTTGGTTAAAACTGCAACAACTAGTTATTCTGGGTAAATGCCTCTTTTGATGGATAGGATTGAACTTAAAGACTAGGCTGATGGTTAAAATCATTTTCTTGCAGAATCATTTGCAAAACAAATTGGGAGTCAATATGGTATTGTGTCTGGATCTCGAGAAAATTCCCTCTATAATGCGCTCTGGGCAGCACAAGCACTGCTGCGCAAAGGGTAATGCTACATATTTCAAACATGTTACATGTGGAAAGTGCCTTTGGATGATCATATCTGCAGTGTCTAGAAAAATAATTACCAATTTAACCATCTCAGATCTGCCAAGACAGCCGATAAAAGGGTAATTCTGTTTACAAACGAAGATGATCCTTTTGGGAGTATCAAGGGAGCGGCAAAAAGAGACCTGACCAGGACCACCTTGCAACGAGCTAAAGTACTTATTACTATACACATATTTGCTCGTCTCCAGTAGTTTACTGGTTACTTTCTGTAGTCGGAGCACTAATTATCATATTGCAACATTTTTCAGGATGCACAAGATCTTGGCATCTCAGTTGAACTTCTCCCTTTGAGCAAGCCGGATGAGTTTGATGTTTCTCTTTTTTACGCCGTATGTTCATATCAATAGTGCTAATGTCTTGTGTGACTTCCATTCAGGAGAGGATTATTTATACTCACTTCCACGTTGAGTTTGCATGTTCAGGAACTATTGGGATTGACAGGGAATGAGCTTGTTCAATTCATGCCCTCAACATTAGAGAAGTACGCATTTCAGTCATCATAGCTGCATTATTACTTATATGTTATCATAATACTTTGACATGTTAAGTGTTGGAGGTGTAGGAATCCGTTATCACCTGACATGCATTCGCCCTCTGAAGTTGTAACTAGTCTCATATATAGGATATCTGAACTAAAATCATGATAAGAATGCCACGGTATTCCAGTTCATTTAAAAAATTAGGAATAATGAACACGTCCCCTATGTTTATATTATGCCAAAAATAAAGAACAGGTAACCATGTCTGCATATTTTTTGGGGAGTGCTTAAGAGTTGCTTTGCTTATTTGGCTCCGGTAGCCTGAACAGTACTTGTTTCACATAGAAGCCTATGGGCTGATCTTGGGTTTTCACCATTGTATCTTTGATGACTGCCCGTGTCATTGTAAGATTTTTGAAAGCCTAAAGAAAGGTTATTACTCTGCTTTTAGACTGGAAGATATGAAGGAGCAGCTGAGAAAGCGTATGTTCAAGAAGCGTGTTGTTAGAGATATAATGTTTTCTCTTGGTGTTGGCTTATCAATTCAACTCAGCACTTATGCTTTGATCCGTCCAACTGTTCCAGGTACCATTTTCCACAGTTTTAATTAAGCATTGGTTGAGAAGACTTTTGCATGTCACCTTTAATGAATGGTTTATGGCTAAATTATTTCTCTGTTTTTTTTTTGGTTGCTAGGAACAAGTATCTGGCTTGACTCTGTTACCAACCGTCCTTTAAAGGTATGTGACACTTGCAATATCTCATGTCCATTATTGCACATTTTCAAGCGTAGTGTAAAAGTTATGAGCACCTCAACAAGGTATACTTACGCAATACTGTTGAGCTATTTTACTACCTCAAGTATTATCTTTATCTCAGACCACTCTCTAGAATCTTCTTGAGTTCAATTATAAAATTTTTGCCTACCAGTTCTAGCTACAGCAGACTACATGTGCTCCTATCTAATTTTGGTCTTTGTTGCAAATTTTGGGTGCTGGCAAGAAATTATATTCTGCCTCTTGCAAATTTCGAACATTTTGTACAGAATAGCAGATCATCAATTGTTTCCTTGACACCAATTTTTGTTGTTGTAAGTTTGTAACTTGATCTTATTTCAAGCACTCTAAGGTTCAAAATGTTATTGGTGTGCTTCTTGTGCATATTTCTTGTTTGTTTATGTGCAATCAAATCAGAATTTGGTTTAGTTTTTATGGGTCCTGATAGAACTTGTTGTCATATTATTTTTGTATATAGCTCATTATATTCATTATATTATTGTTTTTAAAGAGCCACTGAATTGTAAAGACTAAATTTTAGCAAAAACATATCATATTGTTTGCAGGCTGAAAGATCTCTTATCTGTGCCGATACAGGTGCATTAATTCAAGAGCCTCCAAAACGATTTCATCCATACAAAAAGTATGGACTTTCTATTTCTTTCTTGACATTATAAATTTAAATTAAATTACTATTGATTTTCTGCAACTGTAATCACATAAGTTCTGATCAGCCTGATGACTGGAATTTCAGCCTGATTATAATTTATTCTCTCCAGTGAAAATATCAAGTTCTCAACAGATGAGCTATCGGAGATAAAAAGAGTTTCAACTGGACAACTTTGTCTTCTAGGATTCAAACCTTTAAGTTGCTTGAAGGATTATCACAACTTAAGGCCATCAACATTTGTTTTTCCCAGTGACAAGGTTGCTTCACTAACCATTTGACACTACTGCTAGTGTATTACAGTGTTTCTCTTTGTTTCTTCTTGCTTCAGTAGATTACTAGTAAATGTTCAGGCTTAATGCAATTTTTCAATTTTGTGAACATTTAGATGTTATCTTCAGCTTACAATTATTTTTGCACCCGAGTTTTTTGAGTAGCATATACTGACCTGTTCTCTATAGCTCTCATCAGCTTTCTCTTTTCTTGTACTATATTTGATTCTATTGTTGGTTATTGTATGCAGGAAGTAATCGGTAGCACTCGCATTTTCATTGCCCTGCATAGATCCATGTTACGTCTGAAGCGGTCAGTAATTTTAACCCTTTGCTGTGCACTTCAACTGGATCACAAATATCATATAATTTTGTCATTGCTATAAATATTTAGCACTCAGATCCATCTTTTATTTAGCACATGCATTTTTACTGCTATGCATGGATCTACTTGAAGATAAAGTGGTTGCACTTAGACTTAGTTTACATTTTTATGAACTTCAACTGGATCACAGATTATCACGTAAAATTGGCTGTTTTGCAAATACATAGCATTAGAAATCATCATTCACATGCAGAGTTAATCTATTTTGTTTTAAACCTTTTTTTTTATATAGAATAATACATGCTATTTGTATTTTCTTTTTTTCTAGACATTTTTTTTCTCTCTCGGGTTCTTGATTGGTTACTTGTCTTATATAATA
This sequence comes from Erodium texanum, assembly GCA_036897725.1. Taxonomy (NCBI): domain Eukaryota; kingdom Viridiplantae; phylum Streptophyta; class Magnoliopsida; order Geraniales; family Geraniaceae; genus Erodium; species Erodium texanum. The sequence goes on along the minus strand of JAYMSW010001013.1, from coordinate 3,404 downwards.
GTACTCTGAATTACAAATTAGAAAAGTACATCTTCTTGGGTTAGATTGCAGCCATGATTTGATTAGTTTTGACTCTCCATATCGTTTCTTGAACATAGCAGTGAAGGGTATTTTATCAGTTTTCTCTCTCTCTCTCTCAGTTATGCAGTGGCATTTTATGGCAGTTCATCACGGCCTCAATTGGTAGCCCTAGTAGCTCAAGTAAGATACCAATTGTTTATAAATATATTTTTCATGGGCAGTCATCTCTTTGACTTATTCTCAATGCAACAATTCAAATTATAAGACATCATCAAGTTGACATTGATAGTTCCAGTAGAACAATAGTATCATCTTTAACTGGTCTTACCTGTTACAATGTTTGCATTTTACATTCATGATGAAGCTCACAAATATCTTTGGAACTTCACAGGATGAGGTGGCTGATGCTTCTGGTCAAATTGAGCCACCAGGAATGCATATGATTCATCTTCCTTATTCTGATGACATCAGACATGCTGAAGAGGTAAAGTAATAATTACCACATGTGTGTGCCTTTGAGGTGATTTCAGTATACTTCCTGGTAATATTAATACTCGGTGAATTTTATGAACCATGCAGCGTCATGCAGATGCTGTTGCACCTCGAGCAACAGATGATCAAATACAAAAGGCTGCTGCTTTAATGAAACGCATGGACTTGAAAGACTTCTCAGTGTGCCAATTTTCGAACCCTGGTAAGATGTAATGGTTTTTTGGTGGTTCAGTAAGTTAAAGATGGTTTTAAGATCTAGCTTGTTCTATTTTCGTTCTCGGTATTTTCAGACATTTTTTAGTCACACGCTGAACTTTCATGTGAGCTAAAAGTACATTTGTTCCAAGCATGGAGTGGACTGAATTCATATAAATTAGGGTAATTGCACAAAGTACCCTGAGGTAGTCACTTTTTGCAACTCATAGCCCTGTTCTTTGATAATGGCAAAAAAAAGTGTCACGGACTTGCTTTTTTGTTGCACTTAAAATTGTCATTTTGAAACAAATTGCAACAAAATAACAAGTTGAGGGCACTTTTTGCCATGATCAAAGAAGAGGGCTACATTTGCAAAAAGTGAATACCTCAGGGTACTTTTTTGCAATTATCCCTATAAATTATTTAACCATCATTTGCCTTCTGGACTGAGAAAATGGAATACTTTTTCTGGACTGAGAAAATGGAATACTTTTCTGTTTAAACTTCTCTAATATTCCTATATTGCAGCCTTGCAGAGACATTATGCAGTTTTGCAGGCCCTGGCTCTGGAAGAAGATGAGATACCCGAAATCAAAGACGAAACAGTCCCTGATGAGGAAGGCATGGCTAGGTGAGGATGAAACTGTCATAACAATTTATACATGTGGATGCTATCAACTTGAAATGATATCTGTCTAAATTTCTCTTGCAGACCAAGAGTTGTTAGTACAACAGAAGAGTTTAAGCTATCTGTATATGGGGAAAATGATGATGAAAGCAACTTTGCTAGTGAAGGAAAATCAAGTGAAGCATCCAAAAAGAGGAAAGCAGCTGCTGAAAATGCAGTCAAGGAATGCGCCAACTATGACTGGGCCGATCTTGCTGACAAAGGAAGTGTATGTGAAGCTAAAACTTTGCTTTGTTTCATTTCCAGCTTGATGGGTTTTTAAAGTGATAACCCCATTTACTAATACGGCCTTTGCAAACACTAACTGCAACAGACTTTTTGTTGCAGAAACAAACATAAAACTTTGTACTGTGTTGCAATTATTTTAACCATGTCAATTTGTGGGAGAAATAACCAAAATACCTGTGGCGATTTTTCATATACTAGCCGTTATTTTGACAACAAAGGCTGTCTACGGTTTGTTGTGGCAAAAGCGCGGATAGTAAGGGGTTAGTATATTCAAAATCTTCAGTGGCATTTTGGACAATTCACGTCAAAATTGACGGCGTTGTAAAAGTTGCAACACAATACAAAGTTTTGCTTTTGTTTCTACAACAAAAGGCCGCTTGCATTGCAGTTAGTGTTTTCTAAGGTTGTATAGTACAGGGTTAGTAAATGAGGTTATCCCTTTTTTTAAATGTTTAGTTTTGCTTGTTTTTCTGAACGGGAACAGATCACAAAACATTGGAATCTATGTTTTGCAGTTGAAGGATTTGACGGTGGTGGATCTGAAGTACTACTTGACAGCACATAATCTTCCACTGACCGGAAAGAAAGAAGTTTTGATCAGCAGGATACTAACTCACATGGGAAAGTGACAGATTCGAAGCTCACCTCAGATCTCTTACTTGCAGTTCAAGTAAACTGGATCGCAGCTCTGTAAAGGCCTATTTTGCATTTTGGTCCCACTCTAAATATGATAATTAGATTAGGATTTTAATACAGCTACTCAGATTTATGTTCAGCAGATCATGAAGTCTATTGAGAAGCAAGTTTGGTTGGATTCATCAATATGGTTTCTTCATTTTGTAGGTTGGTAGGTATGGTCTGATAAATCGAATCAGTCAATGTTGGGCCATGTGTAATGGGTCGAAGCCCATTTAAGTAAGTAGTACTGTGGGTCCCAAAATTATTGGCAGCCAACCACAAAGAGTACAGAAAGCACCTTCTAGTGTCCCTACTCTCAAAAGCCAGCCTGTTCATCGCACGTGCGTCTTATTATTGCCAACATCACAAAACCCATCTCACGGCATTCATATATGGTGTTTTATTATTCTATTCCTGTTTATGATTTTTTATGTCGGTTTTATTATCGTTATCATTATTATTTAAATTTTAATAGCAGTTGATAAGAATGCTTAATTTAAAATTTTATTATTTTTATCTCAGTTGCCTTTTAAATTTTCTGATCTTAATAATATAAACATCACTTTATTTATGCCACTCTAACTAAATTTTAAGATAATTTGAATGATAATCATTTTTCATTATTTTGGAAGACATCAATCATGACCGTGGATACATATCTTTACGGAGACACTTATTGCTTGACCTGGTTAAGGTTTAGGATAACCTAGTTTATAGCCATTCCATGGTTGATCTTGTCTGTCTCGTATCCAGACATAGCCTGTAACAGCGCGTGTTGAGTCAGGGTTCACACAGCGCGTGTACGAGTCAGGGCCCGAGTCAACTACTTCGTTGTGTGTATAATTTTGTGTACAAAGCAAGGCAAATCAGTTAAAATAAACCAACCCGTAAACCCTAAATTTATATACAACCACTCCTGCTCTCTCTAGCTGTCTTTCTCCGCAACTCATAACAAGCTCCTCTCTAAACCCTAGAGGTCTAGAGGACAGAGACACCTCCGATTCCTCCTCGTCCCTAACCCTTAGGGTTCAGGTTCTCTATCGAATTCGGATTCTCTGCAATGGATCTCCCCAGCCTCTCCGTCATCCTCCAAGCTGCTCTC
>JAYMSW010001012.1:0-18332 GCA_036897725.1 Erodium texanum | reverse complement strand
ACGCTTGTAAAATAACGATCCTGCCCCTCGGTTCCCCTCCTCCCCCCCCCCCCGACGATACGAATCTCCGATTTCGCCGCCTGTCGATTTGAATCTCTCCGTGCACATGCTTTCTGTTGAGTCCCGACGGTTTTCGGACCGGCCCTCGACGAATCGATTCTCCGGCATCTCCATGACTCCTCCGCCGCACAACGCCGCCAGATCCGAATCGGCGACCACGGTCCAGACGCACAGCCGCCACAACAGTATCGATTTCGCTCGCCTGAGCCTGCGCGCTTCCGTCGATACGGCGCCGTCTTCCGGCAGGGATCAGCCTCCGGTGGACGTGAAGATCAATGATATTGTGGGGAATGGGATTTGTGGAGAGCTACACAAGTGGGTGAATTACGGGAAAGGATGGAGACCGCGATGGTTCGTGTTGCAAGACGGTGTGTTGTCGTATTTCAAGATTCACGGACCCGATAAGATCGTTGTCAATCAGGAGACGGAGAAAGGATCCAAGGTAATCGGAGAAGAATCCGTGCGGAGGATCTTGAGGAACAAAGAGAATGGCACCGCTAATAACCACCGTACGCCGGTCGGAGAAATTCACCTCAAGGTATTCATTTCATTTTGATCAATTCTCTCTACTCCTATTCAATTTCGGTTTGCATTCCTGGAGTTCTGTGTTTCTGGTGGAATTTGGGGTCAGTCATTTTTCTAAATTCACTTTCTATCAACTAATTCCACTAGGTTTCATCAATCCGAGAAAGCAAATCGGATGAGAGGAGATTTTCAATCTTTACTGGGACAAAGAGGCTCCATTTGAGGGCTGAGAACAGGGAAGATCGAATTGCATGGATGGAGGCATTGCAGGCCGTGAAGGACATGTTCCCTCGGATGTCCAACAGTGAGCTAATGGCTCCTTTGGACAACGCAGTGGTCTCCACTGACAAATTGAGGCACAGGCTTGAAGAAGAAGGTGTAAGTGAGGCTGCAATCCAGGACAGCGAGCAGATCATGAGGAATGAGTTCTCTGGTATGCAGAAACAGCTGTTGCTGCTCAAGCAGAAACACTGGCTGCTCATCGACACACTGCGCCAATTAGAGGTATATGTAAAGAATACTAGGAACAGTAAACAGACTGCTCATGGAATTAGGAATTCTTCGATTTGCCCTGCTAGTCAGAATCCTACTCACTGAATTGATTTTCTAACTCTACCAACCAATTAATTTCTCAAGAGGAATTTATGGTCATGGTTTCCACCTTTCTGTTCAGCTATAAGAACTTTGAATTGTTCCTGTTCTTTCCTTTTCATTTTGTTCCCTTGTATAGAACTTCAGGAAAAAAAAGCAAGGCTTGTTTATTTGGAACCTTTGTGAACTCCTACTTGTTTAACTAATATGAGTCTTGTAGAATTCTTGTGAGTAATTTGACTTCTTAGTTTGTCTTGAGTAGCTTTAATAGTATTCTTGTAAGTAATTTGATTTCTTAAATAGTGTTGAATGGTGTCAATGGTTGTTCTCATTGTTTCCCAAACTCCTGTTCTTTTCTGGGAAGGATTTGATCATATTGTGATTGTGTCCATGATCTGGTACACAAATTACCCAACCAACTTTTTTTCTTCACTCTCCCTATGTTTTATTTGTGAATCAAGTATATCAATGTTCTCTTGTGCAATGTTAACTTACTAACCTACACTTATAGACAAAAGTGCCTATTGGGTGCAGTGATACTACATTAATATAAGATTTTATCTGCGTGTTTATTGGACATTGGTTGGTTGCTTATAGTTGTAATCTCTCCACCCAGAAAGAATATGGGGTAGCTTAGTGTATATATATAATTAACGAAGCATTTGATCATTTAAAAGGATGTTAGGGTCAAACTTTTGGTTCAGGCCTTCAGTCATTTGTAGCACAATTTTAGTTTTGGTTAGTTTCTTTTAATGGCCATCATTGGTATATTCTCTTCTTTTTCTTTCAAAATGTTTGTATTAATAATTAATAATTGAATATTCAAAAAAAGAAATATTTTACTATATGCTATCACCATCATTGATGAAAATTTCAGTATTTGCATGAACTACTACATCGGGGGGCCGTAGTGGTGCCATTCAAGCATTTGGTATTGGAATGCTCTGTTCTGGTGGTGATAGCAGTGAAAATGCTTGTTAGTTGTTGCTGGTTATTGTGGTGGTTCAGTGACTTGGAATGCTTACTTAAATCTGATGTTGCAACTGCTGAATGCATAATTCCAATTTGTGCATTTTTTTTATTCCTATGATATTTGAACTTCCTATTACATGTGGTTATGTTACGTTGTATGCATGCTAGACCTATTTTTTCTGTCGCTACCTGCCGTATAAGGTTGTGTGTGAGTACATTTTCTGAAATATTTGTTGCAACTTGCTGATTAGTCTCTGGATTGCAGTCTCACCTTTCAAATCTGCATAGTTCTCTTTTGTTCTAAAATTTACCCTTCCAAGTTTTTGGTGTATCTGTCGTTCTCATAACAGTACTGTAAATTATTGGTTCTATACCCTGCTTTTCTTACAGTACTACTGTACTGATCAAGGGCCAGTTGGAGAGCTTTCAGAAGTACATTGTTTTGACTTCTCTTGCATCTTGTTAGACTATTTTTCTATACATCCTCTGATCCCTACACTGTTGCTTGTTGTCTGTTTCCGTATGTCTCTTTTTAACTATTTAATTTGCCCACTGCTCACTGGTTACTTGAATTCAGCATGTTTACTTGGTCCGCTTGTATTACAACTCGAGGGTAGTGATTGGTTCTCTTTTATAATTCTTCTCGAACTTCTACAAATTGTTAACCCATTGCAAATTTGTTTGTCTCTAAATCTCTGAAATTTCAGCATTTGTATTACTATGAATTCTCGACCTATACAGTTGTTTCTCTTGCGGTAAATTATTTTTGGGTCTACGATATTTGAGGAGATTGCTATTTGATTATAGAAAATTTGGCTGCAGATATCCTTTTTGTTGCTCTTTTCCTTGTTTTGTTAACAAATTTTCGTTTATGTGCCTTTTGTAGACAGAAAAGGTTGATCTGGAGAATACAGTTGTTGATGAAAGCCAAAGACAGTGGAATGATCAAGGGTCTTCATCTGCACTTAGGCAAGACAAATTCAGTGGTACGTGCCTTACACAACTGAATATATGATTATAATTAGTGCTAGCTTTGATTTCCTTCTAGTTTTTATTCTTAGATCAGCCTAATCATTTCATTTTACCAGTGGTGGCGCGGATATATCTGTATCACATGAATTGTCAATGATATGTGTCATGAGCTCATATTGCATCATTAGAGTTTGTTTTAAATAACTATCGAGCTTTTCTAGGTATGCCCATATCCCTTAATGGGGGTATGCTTACGATATTAGTAACATGGGAAGGGCTGTGTTAACTAACATGCATTAGGTAAGACATATCTGTCCCAAATTTCAGTGTGTGATTCCACAGTTATTACATCAGCTAGACGAAAGGGAGCGTGATACATGAGTAACAAAAAGACCAAGAGCATTGCATATGATTTGGCATAAGCAATGATCCCCTTAACTTGGCGGAGTACCCTAGTCTAATCATAGTGACTTATTTTCCTTTTCTCTTTTTCTTTTTCTGCAGAAGGAACTGGAAGCGAATCTGATGATAATGATAGAGTTGGTGCAGAGGAAGAAACGGATGAAGAGGATCATACTTTCTTTGACACTCGGGATTTTCTATCGTCAAGTTCCTTCAGAAGTAATGGGTCTGATTTTCGAATATCATCTTTCTCCTCGGATGAAGATGGCCTTTATGTAGCTGAACCGGAAGATGATATTGATCCTTCTATGAAAGGTGTCGGGACTAACTTTCCTCGTGTTAAGCGTCGCAAGAAATTGCCTGACCCGGTTGAAAAAGAAAAAAGTGTCAGCCTTTGGTCGATGATCAAAGATAACATTGGAAAGGACCTTACAAAAGTTTGTCTTCCTGTTTACTTTAACGAGCCGCTCTCTTCTCTGCAAAAATGTTTTGAAGATTTGGAATATTCATACCTCCTTGACCGAGCATATGAATGGGGAAAGAGGGTAAGGTCTCCCAATAAGAACTGATTGGATTTTTTTTCTAGGGAAAGCAGTAGCGATTGAATATTACTTTGAGTATCTTTAGCTGGCCCGTCAATATACTGCAGATGTTATAAGAATCATCAGGATCCTGTGATCAGCACAACATTAATGAAACCACAACTATGAATTTGCAGGGTAATAGCCTCATGAGGATTCTAAATGTGGCTGCTTTTGCTGTATCTGGATATGCTTCAACTGAAGGGAGGATTTGCAAACCTTTCAATCCATTATTGGGGGAAACATATGAGGCTGACTTCCCAGATAAAGGTCTCCGCTTTTTCTCTGAGAAGGTTTGTCTATCTCTGTGGTCATGCATAATGTTGGATGTAAATATTATGTTCATTTAGTATGCAAATCATAAACTCGTTCTCAGTTTCATCGAAGAAAATTCCTTTTTAACATGGTTAACTCTGGAGTTCAACTCAAGCTGATGACTTCTTAATGATTCAAAGTACAGAAAGCTGGAGATGGGTGTGATATTCAGTAGTATGACATTCAATCCCTAGAACAAGATTTTTTATTTTGCATATGGTCACGAGAAAGTGAAACGATACTAATGGGTTTACAGTACTGGGCCTCACATTGCAACCATTCAATCCAACCTCTTTTGTCCTTCAGTAGATTGCTTTGTTGTCAGCTGTTACACTATGATGTCTGTTCTTATGGGCTCAGTTTGCAATGCTTTTAGATACCTGGCGACTAAAACCTTTTCATCTCTGCTGCCAGGTCAGTCATCATCCTATGATTGTTGCATGTCATTGTGAGGGTACTGGATGGAAATTTTGGGGAGATAGCAATTTGAAAAGCAAATTTTGGGGTCGCTCAATTCAGCTTGATCCGGTTGGGGTATTGACTTTGCAATTTGATGATGGACAGATTCTTCAATGGAGTAAGGTAAATGCTGAATCAAATGTAATATGCAATCTTTGGTGTTTGAGGTTTATCTTCTGAAAACAGATATCAATATTTAGGTTACAACATCCATATACAATCTTATTTTGGGAAAGCTGTACTGTGATCATTATGGTACTATGCGCATACAAGGAAGTCAGGAGTATTCATGTCGGCTGAAATTCAAGGAGCAGTCTATAATTGATCGGAATCCGCACCAGGTGTCTATCTCTCTCCCTTCCTCAGATATTTTATTTTTCTTAGTTGACATATATATCTCGTCTTCATTAGTGTATGTCATTTCCTTTATGATTGTTATTTTTAAATATAAAAAAAATCAGATAATGAAAGTTAATCTCTTACATTTGGTGCTGAAACATTTTCGAAACCTTAGGTTTAGGTTTATAACGAAATTTTATTTTTTTACAATCAGCTGAATATTGAATCTGTTGAAAAAAATCTGTACTTCAATGATCCATGCACTTCTGATGTCAGAAGTGGATAATAATGAATAAAATAATTATCCTTTTGTGCCAAGGTTTGAAGGTAAAGTTAGGAACCTTGCAATTATCACTGTTTGTTCATTTTTCATTTTCAAAAGAGTGCTCCTAGAGCAAGAAAACACGCACATATTGTATAGATGACACTGTCCATTTCAGTTGACAGTTAGGATTTGCTGTATATTTGGAGATGCACGGGTATGATAATAGAAACCAAATCGTATTATATGTTTTTGTAGTTTCTACACATGTTTTAAAATAAAAGTATGTTTATTGGTGACATATTCCATCATATGATCTGATCAAAAATAAAATATTTCATCATTTCTAAGCTGTTCGTGACCACAAGGGCTTTGTCAAATATGTCTGACAAGGATTCATTGCAGGCAAAAATAGCAATTTGCTGGCAAGTTTTTTGACACTTAGATTTGGACATTCTTATTTGTTGATTGATAAGCAAATTTGAAGCTCAAAAAAAGGTTGTTCTAGATTAATATAATATGGGTGAAGAATGGAATATGAATATCGTTTCTGTTGATGCCATGCCTACAAGGTTGATTGTTACTGAGCATTTCGGTAATGTCATATGTTCAGGTCCATGGTGTAGTTCAAGACAAAAATGGAAAAACTGTGGCAACTCTTTTTGGTAAATGGGATGAGAGCATGCATTATGTTAGTGGAGACTTCTCTGGGAAGGGAAAAGGAGTTGAGTCTTCATCAGATGCCCATTTGCTCTGGAAGAGAAGCAAACCCCCCATATATCCCACGAGATACAACCTAACACGCTTTGCCATCACATTAAATGAACTCACTCCTGGATTGAAGGTGATCTTTCTGATCTGTGTATTGATCTTCTCAAATTTAGTGGCAATAACAACCACTCCATTAAATTATCAAGTGAATTATCATTATCCTCTGGTATAATGCAAGGATGAGATTTTGTAATAGGGTGTGATTCTTTGAACTTACTGTCATCCAAGATATCGAGGACCATGAATAATTATTCTTTTTTTGTCCTCTTTTGCTAATGTTCTCAGATCCCTAACAGAGGTAATGTTGATTTCAATCTCTGCAGGAAAAGTTGCCACCCACAGATTCAAGGCTCAGACCTGACCAGAGATACTTGGAAAATGGGGAGTATGAAATGGCGAACTCAGAGAAATTACGGCTAGAACAGCGACAACGACAGGTAAATTCTGTTGCTTTGTTGTATCAATTGTTGTCACAGTTAGGTTAGTCCGATCGAGGCAGGGAGGTCTTATACGATTTCCTTGCTCTACCTCACTTAGGATGGCAAGGACTTCCCTCACTTAGGTTTAATAATCTTGTATGTGTCATGATGGAAAAAACCTGTATCACAAATATTCGTTAGGCTAGTGGTCATCTGGTCTTTGTAGAGTTAGTTTGTGGAGTTGTTGAGCCCAGAATGTGGATGCGACCCAGAATGTGGATGCGAGTTGGAGAGAATTTGGAAGGGCCCCAAGTATCATTACAAGTTTAGATAAGACATGTTAATTGCATGTGGTCCTTTCCATTTTGCGATAAACCATCCATAAATTGGAATGTTAACTGGCTGAATGATTGCCTGATTCCAAATTTGGCGTCTGAAATATGAGCTTGGTTTTCTGATGGAGCCCACGTTCTGGTTTCTGATGGAGTCCTTCCCAACATACTCCATCATGGGCACTCTTAAATACTTGGTCCATAAGTCATTGTGGGGACATGAGGTCAAATTTCACTAGGTAAAGTGGTGATGATTAAAGGAAAACAAATACTTGTAAACATGACAACATGACTTTGTAAGGTTGATACGCAGTTTATCTTCGGTGAGGATGTTGATGGAATTGTTGGTATGTGTGTGTAGGCTCGGAAGATGCAAGAGAGGGGATGGAAGCCTCAGTGGTTTGAGAAGGAGAAAGGAAGTGACTCATACCGATACATTGGCGGATATTGGGAGGCCAGAGAGCAGGGAAAATGGGATGCATGTCCTGATATCTTTGGCCAGTACACTTGTTCTGATCCTTTAGATTAATGGCAACAAAAGAATAACATTGTTGTTTTTATGACTGCCTCCATTTTTTTCATGCATAGGTGGCAATTGTGAGCTGTCGAGATGCCCCTTGTCATGTTTGTATCTAATTACATGTTTCTAGTCATATAAAAGGAATAGACACGTACTCATTTTCTACTCTATACGGGTTCATAAAGATTTGAGCAATTGAATTGTAGTTATTTGGTTCACTACTTCAATTCATCTCTTTTTCTATGTTTATGATCAGTGTTTAGAGATCGCGAGTTCTAAGTGGTGTACGCATCAGGAATAAGCTTTTGATTTTTCACAGTAACAGTCTTCAAGTGTCTTAGTTTACGAATGACTTTTATCCTTGTGCATTCAGTACTCACAACTAAGAGTCATACATATATATTTGAATGAATGCAATAAAGATTTAAGTAAAAAAGTAATTAAGTTTGTAGACGATTGTGGAATAACCTAGCTCATACATAGGGGACGCTCTGAGGAGCCTTCGGGTGACTTGAGTCTGTAAGGTTGATTTTCATCTTTGCCCGTTTAAATACTCATAATTGAGAATGATGAAACAAGCATTTTGGTTCATCTTGTCCCAATCGACACTTAGATGGCATGAATTCATGTGATCATAATGTATAACAAAACATCCATCGATGCTCTTGTCTTTGGCATTAAGAGTTTTCAAGTTAGTTATAAATCCTTACTATTAAATTTCATTTTTCCCCTCGAATACTCACAATTGGGAGTGAAACAACCATTTTGATTATCTTATCCCAATTGATACTGAAATAACATGAATGTCTATCATATGAGTTATCCCAGAAAGACAAAAAAATATGACTAAATTGTTAAGTATAATTTGATAAAACTATATACAATGATGGATGAAGCCAAATCAAATCTTAGGCATTATTGAAAATGTATTGGCAAGAGTATAGGAGAGGATGGGAAGCAGAATCTGAAGAGGATGATGATGAGTATTAAGTAAAAGGAAATGTGATGGGAACAGCCATCAGATTCAAATCTTATGATCAAAATGATTTGATTTGGCCGCAAGCTGACGCAAAACGGGATTTTGTAGTCTGACACAGACAACATACCTCTATACTCTACACCTAATGCTCTTCGAAAGCTGACCGACCAATAGATCCCATCCATCTGGCCAAGGACAAGATCTGGCCGTCCACTTCATCATTGACCGTTCTGTGAATGACAGCGAACTTGACCGACCATACCCAACAAGCAAAGCAGATTGATTCAACGTATAACTGGCTCTGCCAGTGCCAGCCAGAGACATCCCACAACCCAACAGCATTCCAAATATTCCTTCTTTTCTTTACATAAATGTTCGTTTCATTTATTGTCAATATTAAATGTTTTTATCTTCTCACTGTTTATCTACTGTGCAATAGGGTATTATTAGCTTATAAGTTAATTGTTGAAAAAAATATGTAATAGAACTATGAGTTAATGTAACGGGACTTTTTTTGCAACATTTTCGTTAGTTTCATCGAGTTTAAGCATCGAGTTGTAGAAAGATGAGTTTGTGAAAGTCTTTTTCTGGCTCTAGCTTCTGTATAATTAGGGGTGTAAATGATGGCAAGGTTTTATACAAGCCCTTCCGATATACGCTATAAGCATATTTTTGTTTCTTTTAATGATGATTGACGATATAGAGAAAATGATGGCAAGGTTTTATTGGAAGCAAGTAATGATACTCAGATAGGTATTATATGGAGATCATGGTCAGAGCTCTGTGACCACAAGGAGATGGGTGGATTAGGGTTTCTGCATCTCCGTGATTTTAATATTACGTTGCTAGCTAGACAAAGGGTGGAGATTGATGATAAATGATCACAGTTTGGTGAGTAAGATTTTTAAGGCTCGCTATTATCCGTATTTTCGCTCATGGAAGCAGGTTTGGGAACCAACCCAGTTTTGTCTGGCGCTCGATTCTGTCAAGTCAAACTTTGCGTAGCTCGCAAGCTAGACGAATCATTGGGCTTGGAACGGAGACATAGATTTTTTTCTTCACCATGGCTACCATCCGAACACCCTTTTGCATTGTCCATTATCGAGGAGTTTCAGCTTATGCCCATGAGCTACTTATTCGAAACCAACTCTCGGCGATGGGATGAAGCAAAATTAAGCAGATTTGAGACACGAGACCAGAGCATTATTCGTCAACTCCCACTAAATTTCAGCTTAGCTTGTGATCACTGAGCTTTGGCCCTTGGAGAGGTCATGGTTTTTTCCTGTGAAAAGTGTCTATCATCACATTTAGTCTATGGCGGGCAGAGGGAACCAAACAACGGAGAGGTCGAGTTGGCGCAAGCTACGAAAATTGCCTACGGCGCTAAAAATCAAGACTTTGTTGTGGAGAGCCTCATCGGGTTTGTTGCCAACTCTAGATCGACTAAGAACAAAAGAGGTAGACGTACCAGATGACTGTCCGGTTTGTGCTCAATGTGGTGAATCATTAGACCATGTCCTCTTTCAGTGCCCTTTAGCACGACAAGTTTGGGCCCGAGCAGGGATCAGGCGTACTCCGGCAACTGAATTTTGGCCCTATATGACAGCAACTTGAACAGATGACCGGGGACGAGGCGGGCTATTGGAGTGTCTTGATATGGCTCCCCCTGGGGAAAAGGAAACAGGGGGGTTTGGAAATTGGCCGAGGCCACGAGCAACTATTCATCGACTACTCCATTATACCTCTGCTGTTTGATGAAGATATTTTCAGGCGTCGATTCCAGAACCTCTGGTTCTCCAGAAACCTCCATACACACCAGCATCGAGAAGGTTTCAAAGGTCCCGATTTTCCATCATTGAAATTTATCGGTCAATGCCGAATATTAACCGACCATCCAAATTTATTTGCGCTTGTGATTTGAGCCACAATCCAACCTAAATTCTATGTTTTTCATCAAAAACTGATAATGAGCACACATATTTCACCTATAATTAATAACTCAAATAAATATTAATGTGCTTACAACTTTTGAGAGATACAAGTTGCAATACAAAGTTGAGAAGAACTCAACATATAGAACCTAAACACATTAAGGTTTACACATATGGTTAATTAGTTAACAAAAATGAACAAAACATTGCTATAAAAAAACATCATTTGGTCAAAACTAAACAAATGATCCTTTTCCTTCCTTCTCTTCTATCTCCAAGACTTTATCACTGATCAAGTTTTATCACTGGTTAAAAGTTTTTTTTTTGCGATCCCTCATCCCCCGAGGGAACGCCTTGTTAGATACATATGGTTGGATTAGTGAACAATGATACATGGGACCACTAGGTGGATCCTCTGTCCCATAAGAGGTTGAGCAATCCATGCCACTACCATTTGTGAACCGACGGTGGATCAACCCCAAATATGACTCCGGAACAATAACTTATCGACCCAGCATAAGAGTACAAAAAACGAGGAGAGAATCCTGATGGGACGGGAGCAACGAGGAAGCCGAGAGCACGCAAATGAGAGACTGAATTATCCAGAACCATCACGGAGAGTAGTACTAGGGGAATCTAGCCAAGTGATGATGCTTAGCTGCCTACTAGACAACTTTTGGACCGTACAATACTGAACCTGCCCTTGAACGTCCGCCAGACTAAGTAACACACCCCCTCGAAAGACCCTATCATTATGTGTCAACCGGATATATCAAACACTCAACAACCCAATGTGCATCCATTCCTTACGAAGGTGGTGCAAACATAACATGGATGACCACAAGGAGAGAAAGAAATTCGAGAATGAAGGAAGCGCTCCAAAACCCCCTCACCAAGCAAGAACCAAGGACCATAATATCAAGAACCAAGGGAAAGTAAGGAATAAGGGAGAGATATCCTCCCTGCTGAACCATAGAGTGTGCAAGTTTGTGCGTGCCAACTAACATTACAGACGAACGGTCGAGATTCAAAACCTACATCGGATGGCTATGATTGAAGGGAAGAGGTGGACTAAGGTTTGTAAGTTGGGGTAAGATAAACGGTCTGTATAAACAGGGTGAGGTAATCTGATGGGCCTTAAGAGGCTAGTATCTCGGCGTGTTTTTACTCGGGTAATCGACAGGGCAAGGGTTTGTTAATCAGACCTCGTCGAAACCCTCACCAGTTTTCCATTTTCCTCTCTGGTTCCGAACGAAATACCTCTAGTGTCAGTAACAGTCGCTTTCGTCATTTTCGATCATTTTTGCCTACTCCTAACCAACATTAACAACAAGCATATAAGATAACCCAATATATATTTTTGTTAAACAAAATATTATGTTTTATATTATTAGTTAAAATTAAAAAGAAACTGACCACTAAATGTAATTTGACTTCGTAATCTTTTCAGAGGACAATATTGTCCCAGTAATACTATAATATCTTCAACAAAAATCTTAATGATTCTTCATCCTTTGGACTTCCCTTCCTTGGGTACATCTAGCCGTTGTCCTCTTCGACCAATTTTTTCATAAGCCTTCGACATCATCGGACCATAAATTGGAGCTTGGATCGTGCATATCACTCATCGTGTCGACATACCAAATTTCAACATATTACATGTGACCACAGTTACAAGTTGAGAGTTTACAACTCAAACGTCTAGAGAGGGCCGCTTCTAATCACTGGTGATGGCGCCGAGAAGCCTCTCCATGATGAAGCCAATTGAGGAACAATGATATTAATTATTATCGTTTCTTGGTTCTTAATTTAAGACGTTAGTAATCGAGTAACATAAATATACTTGTTAATTAAGAAATGAACTGCGTTATTATAATGATTACATGTAATATTTTCTTATTAGTCTATTTCTTTAATTTCATTCCTTGCCTTATAACAATAGTAGTTCAGATTTCATTAAAAATATTATGGTTGGTCATTCTCAATTGTATTATTAACAAGAATAAGGGTTTTCCTTGTATGACTCTCTCTCTCCTGCAAGGGTTTTTGTGTCTGTCAAAGTTTTAGAGAGGAGGATGAATGTTCTTCTGAGCATGCTCTCCGCCTATCCGGTTCCTTTCCTCCTTACCGTTGTTGAATCTGGTCTTGGGTCGTGTTTTAGCTAAAAAAATTTCTTGTATTTTAGTTAATAAGGTGTCAGTGTTAGTCTGTTTTTGGTGCCAGGCTCAGTCCGGCTTTGGTGTTAGAACTAGCCTGGCTTAGATACGCATCTATTACGTTTTAGGTTCTCTAATTTATGTCTAGTCTGGTTGTAAGCGATACGCGAGCTATGCTCAGTGAGAAGCTAACTGCAGGAATTTTATTCCCACCAAGTCTAGATTTTGTGAGGATTATTGTCCTGTGCATTTCATCAATTATAATATAACGATAATTTCTTTTCAAGAAAAAAATTGTATTATAATCAGACCAGTTATTCAAATTATATAACGATATATTGTCAATAATAGTATAGATACATGTCATGAAACACTAAAAAAAGCTTAATTAAAGGATTGAATACATAAAGGAACTCTGAGTTGTGTGCTTGAATATTACAGGTAAAGAATGGTTCTTGATCCCATTACAGGACAAAAGTATCTGCTATACATAATCAACTAAATGGAATCATTCTCTGAAAGCTACATAAAATCAATTAATTATTAAGCAGATCTATACAAATATCCAAATCTGTCCTAATTGCTTCCAATAACTTGAAGATCTTTAACACATTTCTCTTGGGAGTTAACGTAAATGAATTTATATAAGTTGGTTATAATATATTAGCTCATTTATGGATCCGATAGACTTTCTACTGTTCCCAATCAATAAAATAGTGTTTAAAGGATATATTCAACCGACTTGTAAATTTATAAAATTTGGATGTTTTTGCAAGTTTAGAGTTCTAATAATACTTGCAAACTTGTAGATTTTGTACGAGTCTTCAAAATGGCTCTCTCTATATTAGCTTGCAAAAATTATATTATTATTATTATATTACTATTTTATCACTTTATTATGTTATTTTATGTTAAAATATTTAAAAAAATTGATTGATGTAACATTTGATGTAAAAATCTATAAATCATGATTGGAGTTGAACATCTTTTTTTATTAAAAAAAACACTATATTAATATAATAATAACATAAATTTTGCGAGTTATAGTTGGAGATGTCCTAAGATAATCTATGTACTAATCATTTTGTTTCATTTTCGTCCAATATCAGTATTTCTGAGGTCGTAAAATGTAGGGAAGTTTCTCTTTTTTTATTTTATTTGAGAAAGACTTCATAGTTCATACCATTATCAGTTCAAGGATCCAATGTGTCATCATGTGGGAGGATCCAAAACCCACAGAAAATATGAATAATGTAGACAATTTAGGGGAAAGAAATCAATAATACATGAACCACCTAAAGTAAATATATATTATGTGATTCACAATATCTTGTTTGGGTTAGACGATGATAGCTCTGAACATGAGTTCTTCTCGAGTATTTTCATGACAAATCTTTTGTTTTAATTTAGTCTTTTAATTAATTTTGAATTCAAGTATATACCGGTTTATCCTTGTGTTTATAAGTAAATGTTATATTAGAAAAATGATCAATAAAGGCTAACTCAATCGTTAATGTTGCAGTGTGTCTCATACAGAAAATATTATAAAAAAATTAATTGAATAATAAATATATTGAAGCATCGGTCCATCCACTTCAGTTTTTTTGGTTGATAGGTTTGACAATTAAGGAGGATATTTCTCTTGACTATTATTAGAGAATGAATTCTTTTCTTTTTTTTTTGATAAATTTAGAGAATGAGTTCTAATGGGACAATAATTGTTAATATTTTTGTTATTTGCACTTATTATCTTGTTTTTGTAGATGGATATATATGATATATAATATTTACATTAAAAATAATAATGTATTACAATATAAAATAAATATAGAATTAATCATCAAAAAAATCGGACAATTGAGGATTAAATTGAAAGTCACACTGTGTTGCCTTATATTTTCAAGATAAATATATAAATATGGATGAAGACAAAATTTACTAAAAACTTCGGACTTCTGAGTATGTTTGTGTCAAAAAAAAAAAACTCCTGAATATGATGTATTGTAGTATAGAAGAACAAATGAATATGTGAGGAAGTTGTCATGCAGAGTCAGCAAAAATCTGACGTGGATGGAGAATCTCGTCTTCGGTGACGGTTTCCGTTAAACATCCGGCAGATACGACCGTGTCCGGAAAACCCTATAGACAGCTGTAAGGAGGGACCCAATGACGTGGCAGCTGAGGAGGCCGGTCCACCTGTAAAAGCGACTGTTTGGCTTGGACCCGCTAAGCTAACCCTAAATAAAATAATAAAATAGATTTGATAATGCATCAATAATGGAAAGCTAAATAAATGACACGTGGCCCTGTCCATAAGTTTTGTCGGCGACATTGAAATCATGAATACTTAGGATATGCCTCTAATTCTCCTAATAATTAGGTTCCTATTTGAACGAGCAACTAAATAATATTGCTGATTTTATATTTCACCAAATCAATAGAAAATAGAGATAAATGCAACAATAAAAAACAGTCTTTTATGTTGATTTAGTAAAAATAAAAGTCTTTTATTGTTCGATTAAAAAAACGTCATTATTTTATTTTTTATTTGTAAAAATAATTCAAACTAACAGAATTTTGATTTTTTTAAAGTATATGTCTGTGATGTGCAAGATATAATTTCTAAAATTACTTATTAACCCTGATGATTAAAAACATACTATGATATGAATGTTATTTGCAAATTACATATTAGTGTTACATCTTTCCTTATTTATAATAGGAATGTTATTCGAATTTTTTTTTAATCAAATAGAACCCTTATAATATTTCCAAAAACTCATACGTCATATTAAGATTTTAATCACCAGGGTTAAGTAAGAAATTTTGAAAATTATACATTTTACATGATAGTCACATGTTCTAAAAAAATCAAATTTCGGTTAATTTGGATGATTTTTACAAATGGAAAATAAAAAATGAGGATTTTTTTTGCATGGAACAATAAAAAACTGTTGTTTTTTGCTAAACCGACATAAAAGACCTTTGCTTTTTGCATTTATACCTAAAAATAGAAAATATAAATCATCAACGAGATGTATTAAATATGTTATTATGAATTCTAAAAAAAAAGTGATCATGATGTTTATTTAGAATTTTATAATTACTTCAAAATTAATCATATACATGTAAAAAGCCTTACTTGAAATGGAAAAAAATAATAATCTCCATCAACATGTTCACATAAATAAAAATGTTTTTATGTTGTTTGAAATCATGTTTTTAGTAGTGAATTTATTGAAATTATATGAATAAAATATTGGACCGAATTAATATAATTTAATTTGTAGTACCCAAATGAATTAATATTTTTGCCCCATTCACCACCAAGTTGGTAGTGTAGGCATACTTAATGACGAGATATGCTCTCACTAAATTAAGATTTATAGGTGGAAGTACATAATAAGAAAAAACAAACACCGGCTCACGTAATGATGTTATTTTGTAAATATGCATCATTTAATGATTAAATAATAATTTGTTGAAAAAAAACTATTGAACAATAATTATGGAATCCGTAAATTTTATATATCAATCGGAAGATATACATATTATTTGTCAAACAAAAGCCCTTACAAACATAGATTAGGTGGAAATACACTTCCTGTAGTCAGCTTCTCACATGACATCTTGCGTACCGCTTAGTTTCTAGACCTGGAAACACATTGAAATGCGCATCTAAGCAGACCAACATCTAGGAGTATACCAACCAACGTTGGCAATAAGACCCGCTGACGCTGGCAACTTATTAACTAAAAACAACAAAAACATAACTAATAAGTAAAACACATCAGCTAAAAACCAATTAAAAAAAAAGGTTTCCTCAAGACGGAACTTCCACGAAACAGCTAACTTCCAGGAAAGGCGGTGACGGATCTGCCAAGGCCGACGGATCAGAACAAAGTTGAGCGGCGGGCTTGGCAAGGGCGGGGACAGACGGGGGGGCGGGCAGGGGGGCGGGGAGGAGGGAGAGCGTGAAGGCGGTAGATCCGGGAGAGGCTATTACAGACAGAGATCAAAGCTAGAGGGGGAGAGCAGCCTCTTCCCCCTCTCCAACAAGCGGCGACCAGGGTTTCTCTCTCTCAAGTATGAAATGATTAAGATTTTAATTACAGTGAATTAGCATTATGGAGTCATACTTATTAGGGTTAGCTTAGTAGTTAAGAGACTGTTTTTTTCTCTAAGCAACTAGGGTTTGAATTCGAGATAATAAAAGTATCAATTGCATCTGATTTAGATATACATTTATTATGTTGTTTGTGCGTATTAATTACGTTGTCTTGTCTGATTGGATTGTTAAGTGATACGCGAGCCACATTCAAATTGTTATTCCCACCTAGTATAGTCTATAATGTTATTGCCTTAAACGCTCAGTAGGTCATATGTATGTCTCCTTAATTGATATATGTAATATTTATTTCCCTAAAAAATTATGGAATCATGTGATGATAACAACTATTTTAATCTTGATACTTATTCTTATTTTTTTAGTCAAAAAAAATTTCTTATTTTTATTGCCGACCATCTCAAAAATATTTATTGCATTCACCTCTCAAA
Source organism: Erodium texanum (assembly GCA_036897725.1). Classification (NCBI taxonomy): domain Eukaryota; kingdom Viridiplantae; phylum Streptophyta; class Magnoliopsida; order Geraniales; family Geraniaceae; genus Erodium; species Erodium texanum. The sequence goes on along the minus strand of JAYMSW010001012.1, from coordinate 1,189 downwards.
ATACAAATCTAGAAGTAAATCCAATAACTATGCACATACATAAAACTTTATGCACTTTCTTAATTTTTGGTGGAAAAGAGGATTTTTTTTTTAATACAAACCTTCTGTTATTACTATGTACCACAATTGATATACCTTACAATTTTTGTACACACAAGACAGACAAACCAACCAATATTGATACGATCTTACAGTCGAAGCTGGTATCAACAACCAATCAACCACATAGCTGACAATCCCATTTTCATTTAAGCATACAATTTATCCTAATACAACCTCAATTCATTAATGTACACATCTTAACATTTATTTTGGTCAATATTTATAAATAAATAAAAAATCAGCCCAACAAGCAAAAAGGTAAGATTGTGCCACAAATAGATGGTTGAGATAAGGACAATTAGTACCACATACCATGCTACTCGTTAGGCTTCCAAATGAAAATGATGTTCTATACGATTTGTAGCTTCTCATGATCAATTCCCTGACATAGGCACATAATCATCATTTACAGATCTGCTTAGGAATTAAATGTGTGCCACACTGAGGTCCTAAACGTTGTTAATTGTTGTCCAGATCATTTTTTTATATCGAAGTTTATAGTTTTTAGTAAGAATATCGAGGGTTTGTTTTTAAATTAATTGTTTGGATTTCTTAATTAAATGGTGTAGGGTTTGGTGGATGCAATTACAGAAATAACTCACAATTTTTTAATTACTTTATAATCACATTACTAATGTATCATTGATGTCAAGACTCAATCGTTCTCTATTATTGTGGACTTCTGATTGTAGAATATATTTTCCTACCAATAAATAATGATGCCTAAAATATTTTTTTTGGATAAAATTTACCCCGACTTTATATATCAATCTGAACATATACATACAATTTGTTTAACGATCAAGACAAAAGTCCTGACAATTTAAGTTTGATGGGAATATAATTCATGCAGACAGCTTCTTACTGAGCATAGCTTACATACTACTTTACAAGCAAGGTAGACCTGAGTGAAAAGACTTGAAACGCATTGGATGCGCATCTACACCAGCCTTAAGACTGACACAAAATCAACCGAGGCTGGAACTAAAACCAGCCGATGTTGGCAACTTATTAACTCATAGACAACGAGAAATAGCAACTAATGATGACCCGAAAAAGGCTTTCTCTGGATAAAACTCCATGATCA
>JAYMSW010001011.1:0-18333 GCA_036897725.1 Erodium texanum | reverse complement strand
CTCCTCCGGTTCTTGGCGGCCGCAAAATCTCCATTTTGGATCAATGCCTACCCTTACTTGGCGTACAAGGACTCCCCCTCCAAAATACCCTTGGACTACGCCCTCTTCAACCCCAACTCAGGGATGGTGGACCCTTACACGAAGCTGCACTACGACAACATGCTGTACGCGATGGTTGACGCCGTGATATTCGCCATGGCCAGGATGGGGTACGGCAGCGTGGAGGTTCGGGTGTCGGAGACGGGATGGCCGTCAAAGGGCGACGGGGACGAGTACGGCGCCACCGTGCAGAATGCGGCAGTGTATAACCGGAACTTGTTGAGGAGGCAGATGGGAAATGAGGGCACGCCCTTAAGGCCTCATCTCAGCCTCCAAGTCTACTTGTTCGCCTTGTTCAACGAGGACTTGAAGCCCGGCCCCACCTCCGAAAGGAACTACGGCCTCTTCCAACCCAACGGAACCATGGCTTACAATGTAGGACTCTCCAATCCCTCCTCTGCCGCCACCACGTCATCTTCCATTTCTCTTGCCTCCTCTGCCACAAAGGTACCACCATATATATATATATGGTAAACTTTCATACCAACGATTGTGATCTTTAGAACAATATTGATGAGTTAAATTGTAGTTAACTATCATATATGTCATAAATTATATTACTAAACCATGACATATTTAATGTTACAAAAGTGTACCTATATATATAATTATACCTTGTTTTGATGAAAAATGATCTAATTTGATTTTCTCTTTGTCTATTTGTTTTCCTTTAAAATGGAATCTTTTGTGAAACAGGCAGCAAACAAGGAATATGAGAGTTTGGTGTACTTAATGTTTGTTGGTTTGACCTTCCAAGTTCTTATGAGAAGATTGCCTTAAGGCAAGATGGGATCATCCATGTAAATATTACGGTGTGTGCGGAGGAAGAAAAGAACATGGGGTTTACATTTCCTGATATATACTAGTTTAGGGCAAGGTCTTATTCACTATTTTTGCACATATAAATGCAAATTTAAAGAATCCACACCGTCACATGTGCCACAGGTTGTAACAATCAACACCAAAAATTCATGATTCCTTTTAGTTTAGGCCAACCAAGACCAACATGTCAAAAGATCTAGATTCATTATATTTAATGTAGGAGATTTCTTGTTCATATTACAATCAAATGTATGTTTTAATTCCTTCATCAATCTTTTCTTATATATATAGATTAATTGATAACTTTGTGTAAATCAAATGTCGCATTGGTTGCAACAAGGTAGTAAAGTTGATATCTGTGGCAACTTTAGGACGTGGAATCCCAAACTCCTCTTCGTGTATAATATCAATTTCATTCTAGTTTTATAAAGTTGACAAGAGAAAAAGGAAGAAAGGGTGATGCTCTCGGCTTCCTTTTGTCATCCTCACCAAGCAGACCCATCTTTATTCCCTTCACCACGACCCTCACCACTCGGTCATTGCCAAGCCTTTTTTCCATTTTAAAGGACCCTTTTTCCTTTTCTTCCTTTTTCTACTACTTTTCTCGTGGAGGAAGGAGACAACTTGAGATCAGCCAAGACTCAAACTGACGAGGACGGTGCTGTGTTTTCGGGTCAGCTAACGTGGTATACACATGCAGGTTTCAGGGTCTGAGAGACACCACAAAGTGTGTGCGTATGTGTATGTGTGCGTTGTCGGTATCAATGGATGATTTTGGAAACATGAGGCGCGTTGGCGTACATTGCTGGCGGTTTGTTGGCCTTTTTTGACTTATGCAATCATATATGTGTGCACTAAAAAGCACTAATTACAATATTAGTCTTTTTTATAAAAAAAAAATTACTGTAATATTACATATTAAGGTAACGACCTACATAATAATTGATGAAATGATTAGGATAATGGTTATCACAAAACATAGGCTTGGTGAGACTAAAATTTCTGTAGTCAGTTTCTCACTGAGTATAGATCGTGTATCGCTTACAACTAGAATAAACCTAAATGAGAGAACCTAAAACGCAATAGATGCACATTTAAGCCAAACTAAATCTGTCACTAAGTCAGACTAATTTTGATACAAAATCCAAACTGAGCTTAACATCCAAAACCAGATTAACGCTGATACCTTATTAACTAAAATACAAGAAGAGAAAAAAGCTAACCCACGACAGAAGAGAGAGAGACAGAGAAAAAACCTTAAATTACACATGATGATTAACCTTAAAGTCTCTTTAAGAAGTTGAATGAAGTGTAATGTCTAGTGAGACATAAACCATTTACCTGAACCCGTGTGGGGAGAAACAACTCCGGAACTAAGATAAACAGGTGGGGAGTTGTTAATTAAGATGTAGTTTTTTCATTGTTGATAAAAGAAAAAAGACACTAAAACCAGCATTTATTTACTATGCACTGATACACTACAGCTCCAAGTTAGTCCAATTTATACTGATCATCAGAGCTTACTTGTCCATGTGATCAAATTGAGTTGAGCTAATTGACTAAAGGGCTATGACGCGATATATAGGCCACAAAAGGGCCAAAATATGGGCCGATATTAATAGGCCTTGTTACCATTTTATAAACCCATTACTGCTGCATCCTGTCACTAAATCTTGGACTCTCTCCTAGGGCTCTATCATTTATGACTTTTGTAACACATACAGGCAGAGTATTCTGCTCCCCCTTAGCTTTTATTCATTGAGGCTAATCAAGCATCGAATTCTTACACTACATAAAGGCTCTCTGTACATGGGGGATTTATTTACACTAGGCAAATTCATAAACACTTGTACATCTACGCCCTCATTTTATACACCAATCAATATTAATACTACCACGAATGAATCAACACTCCACTGAAAAATCCAATCCAAGACCTCATAAATGGCTCATTGCTTAATGGAACGAAGCTCCCATCTACCCTCGCCATCGATAAGACATAACTCGATCCAATGGAATGGTATAAGAGCAGGCCGCTGAAATTTTATCAGATAACAAAGGCCACGTTAAATCCAAGTGTTTCAGGTCAGAAAGTAGAGACATGATTTGTGTGAACTGAACGTATGCAGCAAATCATTTGGCCACGATATACCAACAAAAAACCAAACATCGTTTTGTAATCACAAACAAAAGATGCGTATCTCAATCAAACTGAGGAACTGATATGCTTACCTTCAACATTATAACTACTTACTTGTGAGGATGTAATCACAGTGATTCCCAAGTCATTTGCAACCTTGTAAAGATGTTCTTGAACATCAACACTTGTAGCACTGCCAAGAAAATATTTCAAAGGTTCAAACTAGAGATGACCTTATGGCATAACAGACACTTAAGAAAAATGCCTTTTGTCACATACTTGGTACACTCGTCCAGGATACCGTACTTAGGCTTGTGAAAGAACAAGCGTGCCTGGTCAATAAAGCAAGAAATATCGAGTTAGGAAATTCATAAACTGTGGAGTGGTTGTTGTTCACAATGAAACAAGTTTATAAGGTGGTACGGTTGCTCACCATGCCTAATCTCTGCTGTTCACCAAGAGAAAGGACAACTTCCCAATTCAAATGAGCATCCCAACCATCTTCATCCCTCTCCAAAAGATAAAGCAATTTAACATTCTCGAGAATAGATTTCAAGTGCCTCTCCAGAATGTTTCTTGCATCAACAGATTTTTTACCTGAATGGTATAGCACAATGACAATCAAACAAAGAGAGAAGGAAAGAAAGAACACTGTGATTTCAAAAAAAAGTTACCTTCTCCGTGCAGCTTCAACATTTTCATCTCTGCTTCCTCGCAAGAGAGAGGATATATGATTTGATCCCTCAGGGTTCCCAAACATGTATATGGCCGCTGAGGAACATAGAAAATACCACAGCTTGATCCAGTATCGTCACTGATAAGATGGGGTGGTTTAGCAAGTTCTCCGCTCACTATTGGCCAAAGACCTCTAAGAACTCTGAAGATAGAACTTTTCCCACTCCCGTTCGGACCTTGTTAATTGCAAACTATCAATAATGAGCATGAAGCACTCAATAAATCAAGTAATATGTTGCACTAACCAGTAAGAAGGAGGCTTTTCCTGGGTACTACATCACATGTCAACTGCCAAGCTAGCAGTTTCTTTCCAGGGGTAATGATGTCCACGTTAGACAAGGAAATGGTGTCTTCAGCATGCACATCATTCTGCTTACGGAATCACCTGCATTGTCAACAACTTTGTTACCATAACAACCAACTTTAAACAAAGGCAACAAATCTTGAGTGAATAATCTGCTCATTTTGATATTAAACAAGACATTTAGGTCTTCATTTACCAAATGAAGTATACACTTCTATAACTACTTGGATTACCCCCTTTTTACTTGATGGATTTTAATCGTGCCCCTCTTGCAAGTCCATCCTCTTAAGCAGTTATGGTTAAAAAAAAGAAAAATCAATCTGATGAGTAATAGCTATTTGCAAATCGAAAACCTACAAAGAAATGCTGAAAACAATGAACAGGTTGGTGGTACATGCTGAAATTAAAATTTTACTGCAAGTCTTACAAAATATGATGAAAACAATGAGTAAATTTAAGATGTACGTTGAAATTCAAGTTTTACAGCTAAAAGGAAAGTGAAGAGATATTAGCACATCTGATATAGTTAAGAGGGAACAATGAAAGAAGTAATACACTGAACAGCATCCAGAAGCTCTTCAGGCTCGAATATGCGATTGATACCACCAGAGAGCTCAACAAACTTTCTGTTCAGTTCAAGAATGTCTCCAAAAGCCAAGAAGCTTTGAGATATGACTGATGCTAAGTAGCTTAGAGCATGTGCCAACTCACCTGGTTCAACGTAGACAATGAAAGAGAGATAAGGTGGGGTGGATGGGTTAGAGAAACATATGATATTTCTTAATCTCACCTTGAGTGGAAATCGAGGCGCGGTCTGCCTTATGCTCCATTACATACAATAAGCTCAACCCCCAAGTCACATTGAGTGGGAGTTGCTTCTAATAAAATCATCGAGTATGCCAAACACCCATTTCTTCTTCAATAGTATCACAGAGTGATCAAGAAGATCCCTGAATCTAGAATCGATCATCTGCTCAATAGAGGAATGAATAAATGACGGATAGTGGTAAATGGTAATAGAGTGTTATGACAAGAACCTTAACTGAGCAAGCACAGAAGATACCATGCACATGTAGACAAATAAGAATTCACACTCTAGTGATAACCTCTCTTCTGTATCATGCACAGTTCATCTCTCCTCTGGTTCAGACATTGCCTACTGATACCAATTTAGATTTACCACGGGTCGAGCATAGGGCTACTCCATATGAGATAATATAATATTTATCCAAAGTACCACTTTTGGGGCAAAAATAACTGCATCACTTATCCACCAACCCAAACCCTATTACACTCACAATAGCCCACCTATATGTTATTTTAGTGTTAAAATAAGGTTTTGGTTAATAACTTCCTCTGTAGTGGTAACTACTTGTCTAGATAGAATGTGAAATACTGAGCCAAAAAAAAAAGTAACATAAGCCCCAATTTTCATCTAAATAGAGAGCACACATATGGTCTGTAGAAGTGACTTACAGCTTTCTCTCGAGCACCACCACCAAAAAAAGCAACAGATTCAGCATGAGTACATAGTCTTTCATGCATAAACCTACAATATGCGTTGATAAAACTCAGAAAGATATTTAAACAGGCATAGATTAGGATCACTAATGGAAAAAGCAGAAAGCAAATTGAAATCACCTGAATGTTCCTTCAAGCTGTTGCTCTCGACTTGCCAGGCAACCAAATTCAGGAGTCATGAGCCTCAAAAGACCAAGTCCCAGGAACATATAGGCATATAGTATAGCAACACCCCTCTGACCAGTCAACATCTTCATTCTCCAGGTGAACTTTGAAAAAGAATCGAGGACACTTGAAATTATCATTAAGAGAAATTAAATCATGTGAAACTAGAATGTTCACCTTAAATGAAGAAATAAATACTTACCACAAAATGTCAACAGATGGCTTGACCATTCCAGTAACAAGTTCTGACAAGTCAGTAGTCAATTTCTCCAAATCTTGGGTGATTCTCTGATCTGCATCAAGACTTTGGCTAGACAAGTTGAAAACCTACAAGATACGATACTTTATAGGAGTAACGTATTGGTGCATACATTTACACGTTGTACAAAAAGTTCAAGATGAATGAATAGGGTCCAACGGATGATTTCTTTCAAATTAAAAGGCAGAAAAACAGGGAGACCTAATAAGCTAGTGAGTACGAATATTATTGTTGAACAGGAATGGGAGCAGGAATATAAAGCAGAGGATTACTTGGGCTGACACCAACTAGTATGGGGTACCTTTTATTGCACATGACATTGGGAAAAAGAAATGCAGCAAATGATGATGCCTAAGTTTAAGCACATAGACAACCTAAAACAACAATTTAACAGTTTGAATTGATTACCCGGTAAAATGCATTCTTTCTTAAGTATTTACTCAGTAAATGTTGAGTCAACCGAGTCCTCCAACCAAGAGCCAGCCTGGATGTCAGGTGCCTGTAGTACAAACTTGCTAACATGGTCTGTATATTAAAAGTTCCATTGAGAAATCCAAAAACAATTTTTCTATCAAAAAAAAATATTCTTTAAGTGGTTCCATCATTTTCACGCATAAACAATTATCAGCTTTACCTTCAGTTATTTTGTAGATTATTATTCCCTCGTCCAAAACAACCTTCAACTTTGACAAAACACACACTACCAGAAAAGGAGAAATGTGCATGACAGTCCATACAGTTATTCAGTAGCATTTATATTCTAGTTGAGTTAGTGTCCTTGAGTATTTGAAATTATATTTCTCTACTGCAAATTAGTTGGTTTAGAATCCTAGTTGGTTTATAATCTTACATGTACTTGGATTACTCTTGCTATATAAAGAGCAAGAATGGAATAAAGGCATTGAATTGAAAATTATTTAGTTCAGCTAAGGGTTCTCTCTAATGAACCCTAACAAGAGATCTGGCACACCCCTTCCCATAACGATACCTAATTCAGGTTCCTATCAAGTGGTATCAGATCCACTCGTTATGGGGGAGACAAAAACCTTGGAGCAGAGGTTCAATGATCAGGCGGACCAGGAGAAAACCAACACACACCTCCCAAGCTCGAGGCACATGTGGAGTTGCTGTCCATGTCCCTTCCGGCAGCACAAACTGAACCCAATCACCATTGCGATCCACAAAGTTTTCGAGGTAAAATAGACAGCCATGGTGAAATTAATCGGATCCCTGTTCCCAGATATGCAAAACCAGTCTTCCCCTATCCAAATAGTACGGATGAGATCCAAGAGAATGATGTTGGATCTAAAGAAGTGGCAGAATTCAAAAGTACAGTTACTGTACTTGAAGTTGAGACGGTAATATTTGCTAGTGCTTCACAGGATGGAAAAGGCATCATAGGAACCGTTGGGAATGCAGGGAATCAATAACAAGGCAAGGTGTTGACTGAGTTTCATACTCCAGTTTGGGAACTCTTAGGGTGGCTGGCAAGAAACATACTGGTTCTGTTTGATAAGAACAACATGACAGGTGAACAATGGACAAGAAAATCACCACGACCTGTACCTGACCCACCACCAGATTTTTGGAACATCTCAACTCGACACTTGCGGTCAAGCATCATTTGAAAGGGGAGGGTGATGTTAGGAACCCAAAAAAGGAGAAATGTGTATGACAGTCAATAGTAGCATTTATATTCTAGTTTAGTTAGTGTCCTTGAGTATTTGGAATTGTATTTCTCTACTGCAAGTTAGTTGGTTTAGAATCTTACAGGTACTTGGATTACTCTTGCTGTATAAAGAGCAAGAAGAATGGAATAAAGGCATTGATTTGAGATTTGAGAATTATTTAATTAGCTAAAAGGAGATCAGGGTTCTCTCTAACGAACCCTGACAAGAGATCTAACATTCTCTCTGATGAATGATAAAAGACTCCTTCCCATAACGAGACCTAACCAGGTTCCTTGACACAGACAAAGAAACATATGAAGTGAGTATATTTTCATACTCAAACTCCCACTAGTTTTCCGTCATCAAGACAGATTACTACAACAAGTGTCGAAGAAGGTGCAATGATAGTATGGGCGTAAAGTATATGTGAAAGCTCTCAGTTCCGTTCCTACCATCCATTTACTTAACACTATAGTACCTCAAGGAAGGTACAATGCAAGAAGATGCTGCACTTTGGAGAACACTAACACCAATCAACTTAAGAAAGGAAGCTTTATCCTGTTCCAAAACATACTGTACAGTAGTTCCTGTAACATTCAATGCGATTAATATACTAATGAGAAGATATTCCAATTTATCAAATACATAAAGAGGGAAAAGCATATTCCATATACCATTTAATGAGGCAATACGATCTGAGGTCTATGTTCCTGCGACAAGAAGAAGAGCAACTGCAAGCAGCTGTGCCCCTTGTTTGTCAAGCATTGTAGGTATCTGAAAGGTAAGTAATTAACAGGTCAATTCAAGCACTTCAAACTCCATGGTTATGTGGAGAACTATTTGACTCCTTTTCCTTGTATCATAATGTGCTTCTAATTACAATGTAACAAACATGTCATGCATAGCTATTGTTCACAACTAATTTCAGGAGTGGACCTGGACCACCTGGTTATGATGGCTAATCATTTATCCGCTATTTCTTATTCATTTTTGCAATTATAGAGGTTATTATTGCATATCGCTGCATTTGAAAGTTCAAGAGAATTTGGCAATCAAACCTTTACTCAGGGGTGCAGAACTAACCAAGTTTTTCCTTAACCTTGTAACTCATTCCATGACCAACACACTATACACAAATTTTAGGACCATTCAATACACTTATTGAAACATAGACCTACCAGTAAAAGCCCCGATGTATAAGTAAACACAAACAAGGAGTCCTTAGCATATTAACAAAGTTATTATTGTCAGATAAGCTAAACCAAAACCTATAGTGCAAAAAGATTTAGGTCATCAAGGTGTTACGAACATGCAGACCATTAGCCTTTAAGAACACAGTATAACTCATGCAACCACGGGGCAGTGGTAATAGGACAAAGGACACTTCCAGCGAAAGAGATTTACCAATACTTTAAACATGGTTATTACTCTAAATGGCAACATTCTTGGAGTTGCATGAAGCTGTGGAATGAGAGGCAATGGGGAATTTCGATCCATAATAGGAGATGATGCTATGACTTGAGAAACATATGACTGTGTCTTTGAACTTGACAATGTACAGTCCTACATAAGAATCAGCCATTAATATTTCTAACAAGGAAAAGCTCCAATCAAAGAAAGAGAAATTTAAGAATTTCCCAACCTTTCTGGAGAAGGAAAATGCTCGCTGAACTGTAATTGCATCGTTTTGGTGGTCCGTGTCAGAAGGCCTGATAGTAGTACGTCCCTCCAGCTCTAGGCAATCCTTCCTGGAGTTGCATGAAAAGCATGTAAACTATATTATAACTTGTGCAGTAACTACAAAAATATACTGCAGATCAATAAACATAAAAATCCAACCTTTTGTAATTAAGGTCCCATCCTCCTTCACCATTCAGCGACAAAACCACGTTATGAAACGCAACAAGAGCCGGACGATGTGATATTGTTATGCATGATGTTCCCATCGCTCGAACTTTTGCACTAAACCGCTCCTCCATATCAGTTGTCACAGCACTTGTACACTCATCGAGAATTGCAAATTTAGGTTTTTGGTAGAAAAGTCTTGCCATTCCTAATGTTTGCTGCTCTCCAAGAGATAGTTCATCACCCCAATTTATCTCTTTCTCGGGTGGGTAACGATCCAACAGATACTCAAGGTCAACCTAGAAAGTAGGCAATTAATCATCACCAGTTATGTCAAATTGAGAAACTGATGTGCTTTGTAGAGAAGAGTTATAATGGCATGGGAGGAAACATCTACGTTTTTCAGTAGCTCCACCATTCCACTTTGTGTGAGTGGTTGGATCTCTTGAGCTGCAGTACGAGGATATATCAACTGATCGCGGAGTGTTCCCACAACTGTATACGGGTGCTGTGGCACATAAAATATCTCCTTGTTAAGATGAGAACCAACCCCTGGTTTTACGATATGGCCAGATACAAGTGGCCAAAGGCCTCCTAGAACACGGAATAGCGAGCTTTTCCCACTACCATTTGGTCCTTGAGCAGAAATACATAAACAAGTTCCACAAGTCAGATTCACATGAACATGCTATTTTCAAGAGAATGTTCACAACACCAACACCAACTAAAACTTCAATGAACATAATTTCTACTAACGAAAAAAAATCAATCAGAAATCCTACCATATTAATATATTTAGCCTGAAATGCTACACCTGATAAAGATTTTTTTTTCCAATAAAAACACATTGACGGCATGGCCTTCTTGAATGTAAGCGTTAAGCAGAACAGTATTAACATGCTATCTGTGAACTAATTACTTATGCAATGCATATTAAGCACTTTATGGTAACAATATAACATAACTCTACCGCAGCTTGCTATACTGCTAATAAAAGTCCAAGTCAACAAAGAAGCGACTATCATATAAATCTCAGTATTCTTCTTTTACAAACACATGCCATAAAAGTAGAAGTGTAGAACAATGCTAGAAGGACAAGAAACCCAAAGGGAAAATATTGAACTAAGATCCCAAGTTAACAGGAGTACCTGTAATCAAAAGATTAGAACCGGATTCTACCCTTAGTGTCAAATCCTCCACCAAAACATTACCTGTTGGGGTTACAACCTCAAAGTTCTATATTAAAAATATTGAACATGTAGAAGAATATTGAAATAGGGTCGATGATTGATCGGTTAAGTACCTTGATACCATCAAATTCAATGTAATTAGCTTCACTAACATAGTTATTGCTTCTATTTCTTTGCAGAGAAGCCTTATCCTTTACACTTAGGTCTCTTGATATGACCATCAATTCATGAATGCGATCAGCATAACCACTGCAAGCAAATAAATTAAAGTTACATGATCACCCCAAACTAGTACAGAGTGTGTTCAAAGACAATAAATAACCTGCACTTGTGAATTCAGGTTATATATCAATTTTTTGCTTGACTCCCTATATCTTTCTGTTATTCTGTTGAAGTACATTTATGGTCTTTGGGGGAGAAAAATGAACAACTCAAATACAGTGCATGTGCATCCCTATTCTCCATTTCCTCTCCTTTTCTTTTATCATCTATGGAAGTCCTAATCTAGACTTGTATTAAATCACCATGTAGTCCAATATATGCAAATTAAAAAAAAATACCTGAGTCGATTAAGCCGTCTAGAACTTATAGAAAGAGTTCCCAAAGAATGAAATAATGATATTATGACACTAGTATGATATCTTAGATTGCTTAACATCTCTGCTCGTCCTAAAGTTGAAGTGTCAGGTCTCAGGTTGCCGGCGAAGAAGGGTTCAATAATCAGAATAACAGCAACTGTAGCACCAAGATACTTCAGTAAGAAATCTTGAATCATGCCAAACCACCAGTACTCGTGAAGGACAATTCCTATGTGCTTCACAAGAGTCTCAAACTTCTTCTGAATATGATGTTCTTCTCTTGTTTCGCCGCCATAAAATGCTATGCTTTCAGCATGGATCCTCAACCTTGAATGAAGCTGCCGATATTCTCCTTCTAGTTGTTGTTCCCTGGATATTAATTTCCCAAAAGCGGGAGAAAAATTTGTAATCATGGCCCCAGCTCCCATTACATAGACCTGAAGAGCAACATTACATGTTGGAATAGAAACTACTAGCTTTATGTAGTTGTTAAATAAAAAACAAAACATCTCAGAGAAAAAAAGATAAAAGAATGTCGGGATTCTAGACACCCAGAAAATCAATCCATTATACTGGTTAAGGACTTACCAAGATCCACAAAACATATTTCAGACTAGCATAAGAACACAATCGCCATGTATAGAGTAAACCATCAGTAACTGCTGTTAGATCATCCTGCACAAGTTCACTCAACTCTGAACAAAACCTTGGTACATCACTCGCAATTCGTTGTTCGGGATTAGTTATGCGGCCATCAACATGTGACATTTTGTAGTATGCCATATTCTGATATCCAAATAAAGAGTGGAGACAGGAAAACATTAAGATTGGTCACAAATCTGATCTGAAGCACCAAAAAATTTAGAGACTGATTTCAGAACAGGATATCAAAAGGAAATTGTTTAATGGTTGTGATGCACGATAAATCAAAGGTAGAAAGTATTACAAATAATACAAATGGATTTACTGTATATGGAAAAAATGAAGCATAGGAACTAAAAGCAAAAGCAAATAGAGAACTGAATAACACAATGGTTAAAAATGAATGTCGGGATTCTAGACACCTAATAATGTGTCTTATTACTTGCAAACATATGAATCATGAGGATTCTCAATGCTTTGGTCCTTGCTATTTTCATTCGAATGTTTCAAGAACTGAATACTTTAGGATCCTCGTTACAGGAAAACTGGCATTTATAAGGAATAATTTTTGGTTAACCGCTAATAAACAAAAAATATCCATTTAACATAAAAATAAGAGATGTATAGTTTACCAAACAACAAACTAACAAATCATGAGAACTCCAACATATCTTTCCTACTTCATTGTGGAAGGATGTTAAAAGCACGCAACAACCCAAAGAAAGGAGAGTAACAGAGCAACTATACAGAAAGAAATAACCTAACTGACTAAATAAAGATGACTGATGTACAAAACCAGAACACTAGGCGGTATGTAAAATAGCTCCAAGTCCAGAAATAGTAACAATATTTACCTCAAAATAATGTGTATGGAAAAGGTTTGTCAATGTCTTTCTGAAGCAGAGGCTTAAGGCTCCCATTATATATGTTGAAGTAGAATGGATGGTTGACGTGAGAAAACACAACAGAATGTTTTCAGAAATCAGCATATAGAATAATGGTACACGGCGAAGAAAAGCAGCATGGAAAAGGAATCCTTGCACTTTTGCTAACCTATTGCTCAAAGCAGTTCGACATACCTGCAAAAAGCAAGAAAGACTATCGAAGTTATTTACACGGAGGTGATTCAAAGTTATAAATTTAACTAAACATAACTAGCAGAAAAATCATGTATAATGCGTAAAAGGCTTACTGCTATGGCAATCATAGACAACAGGTCTTTGACACCCATCTCAGACAGAAGAATTCGTGCGAGGATATGGAGTGATTTCAATCCTCCTTTTTTTTTGGATAGCTTTCCTTACTTTCTTATCATTTAAGTTCATATTGTCTGACTTCTCTTTAGTATCATCGAGCCCATTATAATGACCAAGATGAACAAGCTTTCTCCGGCTATTTCGTGATTGCATGAATGCAGCAGCTCCACCGACTACTAGGATGCCAGTGGCAAGCAGTAGAGTTTTCCTGTTAGAAATTATATAGTGTCAGTCCATGAATATTGAGAGTAAAGGGACATCATGCAGAAATACACATTGTAAGACAAAAGAGTAAACAAAGAATCGCATGCATTATTCCATTACATTGTTCACAGAGAATAACATATAGGAATGCATTATTATATCATACTCATTATAAAGCATGACATCCTCAAGAAGCTCGAACCATTATCAATTGTAACAAAGTTCACGGCAGGATGTATGGTCTATAAAATCACTCAAGAGAGCAGTCCATATGAAAACAAAAATGCTTGGCCACTAAAATATAAGAAAATAAGTAACATAAGAAATTTATGTGTTTACTTCGGTATATATACATCACAGTATCACACTTCCAGCTTTATATACACAAAGAATATGCATCTAATGATTCAAAACAATCTCATTTGCTGGTTACCAACAATTCAAACAAAATTATGAGCACCCTGATATAGAAATTGGATTTATACAAGATACATAGGCCTGTTGTAATCGTTTGACCCTGATTAGAGGTCCTGTATAGTTTTATTTGTACTGCAATCATATACTCTTGGGAGTTCTCATACCATACAGATGGGGAAAACTCATTTAGCCTGTGTATTATTGATTCAACCTGGTATATGTTTCGAATCATTGTTGGGTGGATAATTGTTAAATCTAATAACCAAACATACATATCTAAACGGCCAATTATATTTGCATTATTTGGTCAGTCCATTGAGATTATGATACACTCTTTATTATACTGGACTAGGGACCAGTAACAGATTGGATCTGTGATATCAGCTATATTATGACAGCACTGCACAAAGAGGAGTGTGAAATAGACAACCAAGCTTATTGGGGGGTAATCACAATCAGTGTTAAAATTAATCATACATAAAACCACGGGATTCTAGTTAATACCTCCTTGAAGCCAGAAGATTACGCCCATGCTCAGTTAACTGCAACAGTTGAGAAGGCATGGCTTAAGCAAGGTGTGCCAGAAAATAAATGCCAGCAACTGGAAAACTGTCTTCAGAAGAGGATAATCTGGTAAACACAAACTAATTGTTACGTGTGATTAGAAGGAGATAGATGCAAGGGTTAGCATCATAAAGGCAGCAAACTCAAAGCAGCAATGACCACATAGAACACATTAAATATGAACGAAAAACAAGACAGTAGACTTAGGCTCACTAGAAAGCAGACATCCCTGTAGTGCGGGGTGTATTTGGTTGGTGGAGGGTAGCCTAAGAAAATACATGAGGATTCAGCTTGATATTTTCAATTTATTAGTTTTCTTTTCAATTTTACAAATGCGCAAAATTTGAAAGTGAAATCATTAACTTCTAATAAAATATTACATGAGACCATTGCCTTCAAATGTGCAATAACCTCTAACCAGCTAAGAGTGCCATGCGTACTATACGAATAGTCCCTGGCAACAATCAGAAATAACAAATTTGAGGCATCAATTCATGGCTTTGAATCATTTTAAGAAAACCAGACAAGTTAAGACGATAAAGCAGAAAGATCAATAAAATATAAGAACATTAATCAACATGTGCAAATCTTATTCTACTCTTAGTTTTTCCTCTTTTTCAGCAAAGGAAATCGGACAAAGCATATATTATATGATTCAGATGTCTGAATAATCAGCATTGCAAGAGAAGCTATCAACAACACTTACATCAACTTCAAAGATTCTATAAATCCACTCACAGACAAGGAACGATTGGGAAAGCACTGCATTGGTATCCATTGAAGAGAAAACAGATTAATTGGTTTTGATCACACGAATAATAGATTCTCAAACGAATATCGATAAAATCAGAATCACAATCCACCTGATTGATTCCAATTCGTCAAGTATATCCACTCACAGACAGCTCTTTCTTTGTTTAGGAAGCCGAAAAGGAAAATGAAGCTTACATGTCCGTCGAAGGAGGGAGGTGGCGGAGGCTTTCTGCAGCAATGATGAGCGGTGAACGATCTGAGGGCTTGGGAGGCTATGCGCGTGAATATGCAAAAATGGCGGGGGAACCTGTTAATAAATTTATTTATCAGCTGAAATATCATTTCCTAATGGTCAATTATTAAGTATACAAAAAAAAACAAGGGTAAAGAAATTTTCGGTTTCCAAACTGATTAACACCGTTAGTTTTCTTATGAAATGACCATTCTACCTTCCACTCTGATTTAAGGGTAAGTTATTTTAGGGTTTGATTTGAGGAAAATGATAGTTTTAGGGTTAGATTCGAGAAGAATGTAGTTTAAGGCTCGTTATTTAGAGTTTGAATAGTTTAGGGTTTACGTCGTGAGAAGGGTATTTTGGGGATTTGTAAAAAATTGGTCTGTCAAAGTTAACGAATTGTAAACAGAAAATTTCTTTACCGTTGTGTTTTTACAAACTGATTAATTCACCATTACTTCTTATATATAATCCGGTAACATATAACAGGGGTAGGGTAATGTGTAAATATATGATTTTTGAAAGAAAAAAATTCATTTGAAAAACCAAAAAAACTAAGACAAATTATAGCTTAATTATTTCTTATCAAGCCAAGTTCAAAACTAACAACTCGATAAATTTGAACTTGATTCGACTGATTTAGAATCCTTGTTAATTTTAGTCTTTGTTCGTTGCAACTTATGTACGAAATGGTCCTCTTTGATTAATATCTGGGCCTATACTCGTCTTGAAAGTCGTCCCCAGTTGGCCCAATAAACAAATTGAAGGCCCACATACTGTGAGCTAATCAACGGGCCGTGTGAGTTGGAATATTATTTTTTAATTAATGAAATAAATAAAGTCACGAGCATTTTGAGCAAATGAGCAGTGTCGAGTCCCGCCGTACGGCGGTGGGTAGGAAACCGCCCCGAGGGCAAGACCACGCTTCTCAAAACACGGAACCACGACTTCACAGTGTCAAAACAAGATCAGGATTCACTTTTTCTTTGCTTCTCCATACATTTTAAGAATATATATTTTTGTATTTGTCAAATTAATCGCATTATTAAAGTAACGTTGATTACTTAAAGAATAAAAGTAATTTCTACTTGAGTGAAGGAATAAAGAGACAAGCAGTGAGCTGAGAGTCTTGCATAAAAGGACACTCTGCCCTTTGCCCTCTATTTCTCAAGAGCCGGAGAGGAGATTACACACTCAGCTACTTTCAGAGAAAGCCAGAACAAAAAAAAAGAATAAGCCTTCTTTGGGTCTTGAAGATGGCTCCGAGCTCCACAAGAACAAGCAAATGGGTCTCATTGTTTGTTCTTCTTCTTGCCCATTTCGCCACCACAACCCTTGCTGTTGAAGATGGTATATTACTGACTTTCCTATTCTTTTCTCTCTGTTGTTGCTTTTGTGCCTGTCTTGTTCCTGTTACTGGATTGTGTATTCATTTTGGTTTCTGGCTTTATGACATTTTGTTTTATTTCTAGCGAGATCTGATTATTAGTGTTGTCCAAATCTATGCTACGTTCCTCTGCTTTTCCTTTGATGACTGTTCTTATTATCTGTTACAAGGATTGGAAATGATTAGTGCAGATTAGTTCTTGGCTTTGTCTTGGTTTGGTAGGCTTTGCTGTAGATCTTGGAATGGCTCCGTTTTAGCCTTTTCCTGTATGTGTTTGTTTGGACGGTGAATAAAGCGAGACCAGTTTCTCATTTTATATTTTTTCAATCACGCTTAGGTGAGTAGTTCTGAGGTTGTCTCCTTCATCAAGAGTCCATTTGGGATGTCTCCTTCATCACGCTTAGAGGTTTAGAGGTCTGTGGACTCAAGTCAAATGATAGTATAATGTAAGTAATTTGGGATGTGCATTAGCTGGCTGGCAATAGAGTACGATCTTTGTACTGAACAAAGATTAGATCAAATAAAGTTATTGAAAAAGTACCCCAAAAAAAAAACTATTCGGGTTGAAATATGGTATCCTAGGTGGTCTTCTTTAGGCCACTCACTCCATATCCTCAGTTTAAGCCACTTGGTAAACATGTTCCCAACAAATACGCAGGTCCTTAGTCAGTCATTATTTATCTAATTGATCAAGACTAGTGGACTTACTCATGCGATATCTAGTATTAGAATACAGTAATAATAAGTCAGTTGCTTAGGAACATGCATGGGGTGGTGGTCAAGTGTATGATCAATATATGTTAGATTATATGTTTTACTGTCCATAAACAAACATTCTAGTGTAGTGCCCTTCTCACAAAAGGACACCAAGATCAAAAACTTTTCCGTGCTTTCGGTGCATTATTAATTAACTTTTGGAATCTAATCTACAGGCTACAGTCATAAAGTGCACGAGTACTGTTTAGTTACTGCAATTTCAATTAGCTAATCAAGAGGTTGGTAGACAGGAAAAAGAGCATGTTTTTATTAGTAATTTTTAATCTATCCTTGTTCCTTCCGGAATTATTAAAATCCGAACATTTGTTTTTAACTAGATAGCACTGGTATGAACATTTAGTCAAAAAAAAGTACTGGTATGAACAAACCAAGCTATCGAGTGGGTAAGAAGGAGCGTTGGTATACAAATTATTCAGGTTTGATGGGCGTGAGATGAGACTTAAAAGAGGTTAGTGGAAACATGGTAGGGTCAGTGCACCAAACACGCCCTGCAGTGGAAGCTAAATTTAGGACAAGTCCTTGGCATAGCCCCATATCCATTGCCATTGGGATCCCATTACCAGCAGGCGTATCCTCTTGAGATTCGGGCATCACCTTATAACATCTTTATGATTGTGTGCATTTGTTGTTTCATAGGTACATCGACACGTGATATTCACGTGCACGGTCTAATCTTATTCATTCTCAGGATTGGTTTTGAACGGTGATTTCGAGGCGTCCCCGTCAGGCGGGTTCTCGAGCGAGGGGGTGGTGGGTGTGGCGGCCACCAT
>JAYMSW010001010.1:0-18334 GCA_036897725.1 Erodium texanum | reverse complement strand
TCGAAGAGCCCTACTTTAGAAACGGACGTTTAATAAGACTATTATCGATTCGGTTCCTTACAAAGCTTTAATCTTTGTTTAGCATTGGATTATAAATGAGTCTCATTTATAGGGTTTTGCATTGGATTATAAATGAGTCTCATTTATAGGTTTATGACTAGGAATTATGTCCTTAATAAGAGTTATGTTAATCATCGAAACCTGTCTACTGTCTGGCATGACCAATAGGCTGGAATTGTATTTCCACTAGATATTTTGTTGGCAATAGTTTTAGTCGTACATTAATATAACATTTGGATACCTATCTTTAAAAAAACAAAAAGAAATTATTTAATTTTAAAAAAAATAAAGAGAATATATATTGTATCCTCTTAAATATAAGAAAGAAAAGAAAATGTTAAAATAAATATCATCGTACAAACAATATTGAAACCCTAAAAAAACGATACGGTAAAACATTTACCACAATTTTTGTGAAATTACAGAAGTAGATCTGAGTTATGAACTCAACCCAGTTCAGTTCAGAGGACTGAACACACTAGGTGTTTGGGTTGATAAGGACAAAAAAAAGAAAATTACTATTCACCCAAATCCAAAGCTTATTTCAAAATTTCAAATATAATCCTACACTTCCATCTGTAAAAAGCATACAGTGCACCCGCGCGCATCACACCGTAAACGTCCCTGACAAGCAACGTTAACGGCTGAGATTTCCCCTTAAGGAGGTTCTCTCCACAGATAAAAAAGATGTGAAAAAGAGACCGTAACAGTGAGAAATTGACGAATACAAAATCTCATTGGCCCAGCTCCGCCCTTTATATTCAAGTTTCGCGGCAACACCACCATCCACCTCTCTCTCTCTGTAAAATCCTCACCCTCTCTCTCTCTCTATCTCTCTCCACGCTTTCTCTCTCTAGAAAACCTCAATTTCCCTGCGACGCCGGGGTCTCCACCCCCTCCTCGTATCCTCTCTTCTCGCTCTCTCTCTATGGTAGGTCTCGGATCTTGTGGAGCCCTCCATTAGTGAGTTGCGTACTGCTCGATCTGTGTGAGTTAGGGTTTTTGGATAATGCCCAGTATTCGTGTTTCGATGCTCTTGGTTTTGGAATTCTTTGTTTTTTATGTGATTTTTGTTTGTTTTCTGTGGTGTGGTTTGTGAACTGGAGGCAGTGCCATGAACTGGTGTTCTGGTTTTTGCACTGATTTAATTTGGGTTTACGGGGAAGTGAAATTTGAATTTCTGAGGTTCAGAGCGTGTTTGCGATTTGATCCATCTGTGGTTTTCTAGAGCACCCAGGCATTTTCGAAATACGATTTAGTTGTTTGGAATTTGGTTTACTGGAGTAAATTATGATAAAGGAAATTTGGAAGAATTTGAATTTTCGGGATCTATCACTAGAATTGGTTTGATTTACACCCGCGAGATAATATTTCTTAAAGGGAATACCTTTTTTTTTTTTTGTCTTTGGTCAATAATGCTTTTAAAATCTGGGTTCTGTGAGAACAATACATTTAGAAAAAAAACCATCTTGGTGGAAAACCTTACTGGTTATACCAGATGGGGGTGTTGGGTTGTGATGCCCTGATAATATAGGGTGGTAGATTATCTAGCTCGTTAGATATTTTAGTTATTTTGCTGTTACAGGGAGGATCTAGTCTGAAATCCTTCTCCCAAGATCAAAGAAAGTTGTGTGTTTTATGTCGTTTTACTATACTCTTACGTCTGTGAATATGATTTTAGCTGGTTAATTTTGAGCTTAGCTGGTCTCTCTTACAAAGTCCTTTACTTATTTTTCTAGATAGACAGAGTATTGCTATGGCACCAACTAAAAAATCTCGGACTGTGAAGAAGCGGTTTACAAGTCTAAGTGATGTTTCTCCTGATAAAGATGTTGGCAATGCAAGCAGGACTTCTCAGCGGGTGAGAATTGTTCTAACTTCTCTAGTTGTGATGCAGTGTTCGCACAAACTCAGTTATTATAGTTTTTCACAGAATCCCTCATCCTAATCTTATGGGCAGTTTGTTTTTTTTTTTTTCTAATCAAGCAGTTGTAAATTTTTTTTTTCCAAGTGACTAAGATTATGGAGTTATCTGGAAGTTAGAAAACATATACTCCCGTTTAGGGTTTGATGGCTTCTGACTCTATAATAATTGTTTTATATTGGAAGTTTTTTTTCAGCTGTTTGCCTAAGTACTGTAAAAGATCTCGGTGGAATTGATTTCTAATTGTTTTTCAGCTCCAAACTCTAGCCACATTCTCTCTCCTACTGTTTTCTATTGACAAAAGAAAATTCTTAATCCCATCCCATACTCAAAGCCTGAAATAAGAATTAGCAATCTCTTATCTTGTGCCCTTTATTCTACTACTACTTTTACAAAATATAATTGATCCAAATGTTATCTAAATTAACCAATGTTATCTAAATGAACCATTGTTTCTGGCCTCCTTCTCCAACCAATATCAGCACTTTGCGATAATTAAGGAAGCTGGCAAAATCAATGAATTGTTTACTTTGTAGCATGCGAATTCAGTGGCATTCTCCTTCCAAAACCGACAAGGGATAGCACAGATATTATTTCCTAGAAGTTGTTTTTATGTAAGAAGTAGAGTTTTAGAGGAACATTGTAGTCCAGTTTATGAACCCTGTTATTGTTCTTTTTTCTTTCGATCAGTGAAATTAAAGTTTGATTGTTGTCCTTTTCTAATGCATGTTCTGTTTAGAAGAAGAAATTATCTGATAAGTTAGGATACCAATGGAGCAAAGAGGAGCTTGAACGATTTTATGAAGCTTATCGGAAGCATGGGAAAGACTGGAAGAAGGTACCTTCGTTTGTTATATTATTTCTTGGCCTCCAAATTTACTTAAAGCTGTGTCAACTACTACTTCAATTCTTTGATTTTTCTTTATGAGAATTTATATTCTTGTGAAAGAATATAGCTGTCACGATTTTGCATTTTTCCTTTGCGTAGTAATGTTTTCTTTACCCCATGAACTTCTTTTCTTAGGATGAGTTGTAAGTAATTTGTCAGCCATATACTTTTAGATTGTTGCTCATCTCTGTATTGCTTTATTCATTCTTATGGTTTGCAGGTGGCTGCTATAGTGCGGAACCGATCTACTGAAATGGTTGAGGCTCTTTACAATATGAATAAGGTAAGTATGGCCATTGAGTGCCAGCATGGTTATAGGAACAATTAATTCATTGTTTTTGATTGCTCTCTTTTTTGTTCATCATTTGGGTGTCATTTTGGAATGAATGAGAAGCCTATCATTTCTTTGCCTTTCTTAATCTCAAACGGAATGATTAAGATTGCTACTTTTTGGTTATTTCTATGAGCATTGATGGCATATATTTATGGATCTGTATTTACTTGTTCGTAGTTGGCCAATATAGTTATAAGCAGTTCCTTGGATTGATATTAACCTCTAAATGAAATGTTCAAGTACATAAATAGGATTGAAAAATTTATGTTACCTTGTATCTACCACTGATTAATTTGAGAAGTATGCAATACTTTTCTGCCTACAGTCACACACGGGTATGTGATGTTTGTGCTACATGAGGATATTATAAATGAGAAAAGTTCAAGCCTTGTTTAAGGTGTTGCTACAAATTCAGGCACTATCTAGTAACTAAGCTAGAGGAAGTGATATCGTTCAGTTTTCTTTTTGGTATATTCGAATATGCCACTACATATTAGTGATTACATTGATGTGCTTCAAAATAGGCTTCCTAGCTTTGTAGTTTACTTAGAGTTTCTCAATATTATTACTTCATGATGACTTTTCTTAGTAATTTATTCTTTTGATCTCAGGCATACTTGGCCTTGCCGGAGGGGACTGCTTCAGTGGTTGGCCTTATAGCAATGATGACCGATCACTATAATGTAATGGTGAGATTAGAGTTTAGATTTCAGGTCGCAACCTTTTGAATTTTGTTTGTACAGGAATTCTCCACTTCTCCTAGACACTTATAAAATTTATAATAGCAATACAATTCTAATCATTATATGTCATTTACTTTTAGTTTCTCATCAAGTACTAATTGTGGATGCCATGTTGACAGGATGATAGTGATAGCGGACGAGAGAGCATTGATGCTCCAGAAATATCTCAAAAACCTCAAAAACGAAAGCGAGCAAAAGTTCAACTTAGTATTTTGAGAGAAGATTATTTACCATCTCAACCAGCTGCATCAAAGGATGGATGTCTATCCTTGCTGAAGAAGAGGCGGACAGATGGTAAACTACCTTGCTACTAAGAATAGATCATTTTGGGAATCATTGTAGTACTTCCTCTAGCAGTTAAACATTAATTCTCTTTTATAGTTGTTACCTCTTCCAAGTTTGTTCAATCCTCAGCTCAATTTCTTTTTTCATGCTCCAAATATCTCTTGAGTTGAGCTATATTCTTTCTGGTTTCTCATGATTTGAGGACAAACAGTTAATTGGCCTGGCTTGACTTGGATCATTTGTACCCCCAGACTATAGGGAAGAAGTTGAAAGCTTTAGATTCAGTTAAAATACTTACCTGTTTCAGACTCTGATATGTCCAAGTTGGGAAGTTCTTTCACATTAAAAGTGAAGTGATGCTGGAGAAGAATGGAGGGTGTAACTAGGTCTCCCAATAATAAATAATATTGGAAATTAGACAAATATTAGGCATGACATTACTTGTTATCTAATGGCAGCTTTTGTTGTAACTTCTTTCTGTGCTTCACTTGCCGCTATGTCAAATAATGTTATGATTTTATCAGTTATTAGTCTACATCAGAGCAAATAATTTCCAAGTGTGGCATGCGTTCATTCCCTTATTAAATGTGTAAACTCATACTCAACTGACTGCTAAACATTTGCTACGTATTATATTTGTAATGACAGTTTGGGTTACAGTACTAACTTAAAGATCTATATTAGGTATTCAGCCACGTGCAGTTGGGAAAAGAACTCCTAGGTTTCCTGTTTCTTATACTACTAGGAAAGAAGATCGAAACAATTATGTATCACCAAATAAACGAGGGCGGAAGTCAGAAGTCGAGGATGATGATGTGTTACACGTGGCAGCGTTGGCATTAACTGAGGCCTCCAAGAGAGGAGGCTCTCCTCAAGCTTCTCAAACACCACGCAAAAGAACAGTGCACACAAATTCCTCTCCTGTTCAGAGCTGGGAAAGGATGGTATACAACTTCATTAGCATGTTCCACCATAGCCTTCTTGCATTTCCATATTATTTACTTGAGATTGAAATAGACTGATTTGTTCCTTGTGCATGTGCTGTGTTATCCTCAGTCAGAGACAGCTCAGGTAAAGCTTCGTGATGGTTCCATGGATGACGACTGGGTGCAAGGTATGAGAACCAGGGGAGAAGAAACTGGAGGTCATGCAAGAGGTACAAATTCCTTGATTCATATGGAAGGTGTAGGTACGGTAGAGGTTAGTCGGAAGGGGAAGAAATTTAACAGGAAGAAGGAGAAAGCTGATGAAATTGCAAACAACCAATATGATGATGGTGGAGAAGCTTGTAGTGGCACAGAAGGGCTTAATGTTTGTGCTATAAGCGGAAGAGATGACTTGGAGGTTTCAAATGTTAAGTCAGGGCATTCCTCCCCACAGGGTCAGAGAAAGAGAAGCAAGAAGCATTTATTTGGAGGTGCTTTAGTAATTGAATTCTTGGTTCTATGTTTCTAATTTCAAGATGGTCTTTGAACCAATACTTATTTATTTACGTTATTGTTCTTTCTGTAGTTTCTGTAGATGAAAGTTCTGCTTTGGATGCTCTCCACACATTAGCTGGTTTGGCAGATTTATCACAGACCATGCCATCATCCACAATGGAATCTGGTGCGTCAATAGTCCTAGCATAATATAAGTTTTTGGTTTTGTTTATACATAGACCTCTGGAAAAGATCCGGAGAAGCCATACATAGTTTCATAATTATTCTTTGATTCAGTTATGATATAGTACAAATATACCAGGCCGCCAAACAATAGAACAATATTAAATAACTGTAATTGGTAGATCCTATGAAGCTAATTGGAATTCAAGGAAAGATCTTATCAGTCTCATAAGTTCTACAAACTCCAGATACTAATGACTTTGAAGTATGTTTTCTTTCTGCAGGGCTTACAGGAGCAATATTTTTGCCACTAACTATAGAAATTTGTAAAGCTTATATAAAAATTAAATTTTGTTTTGGGCTGGGCTGGGCTGGGAAAATATAAAATTTGCAGATGTTTTGTTGCCTTCTCATATTTCAGATTGAGGAAGCAAAAACTAGGGTTAGGATCAAATTTCCGATCAATGCTGTTGACTGATCGATTACCTGTGATTTATTAGTGTAGTGGGTTTAATCTGGTTTTGATTTTTTATTATTGTTATCATATGCTGTCTAGAATCATCTGTCCAATTAAAGGAAGAAAGAACCTCCCTAGATTTGGATGACAAATCTAGTGTACGTGAAGCTACATCTACAAGCCGTTACCGAGAAAAAATCAAATTTGTTGGGCCAAAAGAGAAAGCAATTCATGCAGGTTCTGGAGTTGAGGTTGCTAGTTCTAGAAAATCCAAACTCGGAAGGGATTCATTAATTGATATTAATATTGTCTCTGAAGCAAAGCAGCCTCTTTCTGCCAGTAAAACATCCAAAAGAAAACGCAAACCCAGTGCATCAAAAGTAAGTATAGGTTTTCTCTCTCTCATTCTGTCGCCTTTCCCTTTTCTTCCTCAAAATCATATATATTGATCTCTCAAGTTAAATATGGGACTATTTTTTTCTTATTGTAGGTATCAAACACTGAATCTCGCTTGGAAGCTCATCCAAATGAACTTGAGAGTGAGGTATACTGTGTGCATCCGTTTAAATGTGACTGAATCACTATTTGTTATAACAATAATGCATATTATCTTTCTGGCTGGTTTTATGTGGTAAATTAATAAGTATTTTATATCCTCTTGTCATGGTGCTACAATGAAACAATCTGTTCCCTTGAGCTTTAGGATCATTTCTCTTGCGTAAGTCAGCCTTGAAACCTAACATTAATCTGTTATATAAATGAGTTCGGGCTTCTTCATGGCTCATTAGGGCATAGCATATGTTTTGCAAAATAATATTGTGCTGAGTACAAAATATTAATGGAGGTGACATGTAGAGATGGTTACAATGGGTGCATAAGGCTATATTCAATTGAAGGAGGAAACTTTAATTTATTTTTGTTGGAGCTAAGGAAAGAGCCAAATCCAACAAATATGTTGACCTCTTGTAGTTGGTTCGTCTCAGGCATGCACCCCTCTCTGTTGTCGGTCTGTCTTGGGTCCTTGGCCCGTGTGTCCTTCTGGTCCACGTGCAGAGGCATCTGCTAAGTACGTGGATCCAATTACCACTTTTTTTATATTGGCAATTCCTAATCTAATCTAATTTCTAAACTAATTTGTTTGTACCAAGATTTGAACTCAGCAATAAGCTCCTTACCACTTGGCTCAACTTATGTTGGTCCAATTAACACTTAATACACGTTAAACCCTTCGCCTATTAACAGATATGCTAATTGGTCCACGTGCAGAGAAAAATGTCTCACATGTGAAAGAGGGTTGTTAAATTGTAAAAGTCAAGCATCTGTCAAAAATAGATAATGCAGAGTTACATATAAAGGCCAAATTGAACTACTGGTTTGCCCTTTTAGTTGTGGAGCTTAAGCTCTTACATGTATCTAAATAGATTAAACTTCACATTTTTTGTCTTAAACATAAATTATTTTAGATAGTCCTGCCCATGCCTTAAAGTATACTGAAGCTAATCATGTAATGAATGACCAGGATTATTTGTCCTTGCAATGCATAAGTTAGTTGAAGCTACATGACCTGGTACTGAACCTAACAGCTTGAACAATGGTTTGGTCACAGAACCATCAGTTCATAGAGTTACTCTGGACTTATTTTCTAAATCTAAATATCTTAAAGCTGAGGTTTTTTAGTCCTGGAAATAATTTTTAATGGGACTGGTTATCCAGTTTGTCCTCTACCAAAGGGGTAGGAGATTGTAGGTCCAGTTTAAGAATCAAAATTCTTCTTTTTCAATCAAATATATGTATGTGTGCCTAATCTTGGGCTTAAATCTCCATTAATATGTGTTTCTTAGTATGTCTCTAGTAAGCATGTTTTTTGTGGTTGTGTTGGGCGTTATGAGACATCTACCATCCACTGAGTCTGTTGTCGGTCTATCTTGATGTTATTGCCTCTGTTTATATATTTGTAGGATTTACCTGAAGAAGGGGCCAAGTCTGGTGCCAAAGGCAAACTCAGTATGCAAATATCTGGTCTCTCAAAACAGCGGAAGTCTACAAAATTGTCAGAAGGCTCTTTTATTAGTGAACAGAAAAGGGTGGCCATTGATTCATCAGCATCTATTGCACAAGTTCCTACTCCAAACCAAGTTAACCTACCGTCCAAACAAAGAAGTAGGCGTAAGTTGAATCTTCCTAGATATCTTGTCCCTGAAGAGATGAAGTTATCTGAGAACCATAACACATCAAAAAGCCACTTCAACAAATTCCCAGCTGTTTTGACAGATGGATCACTCTATCTGAAGGTATAATCTTTCTATCCCTTCTGTATTTTTCTACAACCTTAGTTTTGTGAATTTCAGGGAAATAACAAGTCTTTCAATTGAATGCAGAAAAAGCTTCTATGCTGCTTGTCATCTCCTATGGCACGTAAATGGTGTACTTTTGAATGGTTCTATAGTGCAATTGATTTTCCTTGGTTTGCTAAAAGTGAGTTTGTGGAATACTTAAATCATGTTGGACTGGGGCATATCCCAAGGCTTACTCGCGTTGAATGGGGTGTCATACGAAGGTATGTTTTTCAAGATCTATTAAATGTAGTACTTCCAGATATATGTCATTGAACATTTTCACAAGGAGGTGATATGCATTGTATTTGTCTTCTTGCAGTTCTCTTGGAAAACCTAGAAGGTTTTCTGAGCAATTTTTGTATGAAGAAAGAGAGAAACTTAAACAGTATCGTGAATCTGTGAGGAAACATTATACCGAACTTCGTAACGGCACGAGGGAAGGGCTTCCAACTGATCTAGCACGCCCTTTGTCTGTTGGCCAAAAAGTAGTTGCTCTTCATCCCAGAACAAGAGAAGTTTATAATGGCAGTGTTCTCACAGTTGATCATGATAAGTGCAGAGTTCAGTTTGATCGTCATGAGATAGGTGTTGAACTTGTCAAGGTATTGCATTTGCAGCTATCCTCATTGCAGGATATTGATTATATGAGCTGGTTGTCTTTGTTAATACAGAATACGAAAGAATAAACTCTTTCCAAATAACAGTTATCCTTATTTGAGTTTTATGTTAAAAAAACCAAACCATCTTGCCAACAAATTATAACAGGCATCCAAATTGTACTGCAGGATATTGATTGCATGCCTTTTAATCCTTTGGATAACATGCCTGAAGCACTTAGGAGACAAAGCATTGCAGCCGATAAATTCTCTAGCATACCTAAAGAACAACAGGCAAATGGGTGTTCAAATTTTGGGGGATCTATGCTGTATGTGTCAAATGGACCTGTAGAAAATGTCATCAGTCCCATGAATACTTCGGCGAAGCTGGCTAAGGTGAGATTCCTGTCAAGTACAATTGTTCTGTTACTTGCACAACATAAAATTGCTTCATGTTTTAGGCTCAGAGTTATGTTACATTTTGGTCCCTCATATAAATCTTCAAGTATGTCAAAAAAACAAGATAGTTCTCTTCTTTACACTATAATGAAGCAGGAATTTTTTTCTGGTTTCCCTCTTGCTACTAATTTATTCCATAAAACCAATTTCCACTCATTAGCATTGGAGCACAGGATTCATGGGTTGTCAGTTCTTCTAGAGAGGTTTTCAAGTGCTCAAGTTTACATGTAGGTTATGTGTGTGCATACATAATACTTTCTAAATGCACCAAAAGTTTGCGGTGTAGTTATATCTAGTCCAACACCTATCTCTTTAGGAACCAACATTTAAATCAGTTTCAATAATACAAATACTAGGGCTATGGACAGCTAATATGATATTTTACCATGCCTTCTAGGGGGATGGACAGCATGCCATTTCAAAAACTACAGCAGCAGCTATTGACAGTCTTAGTGCTCAACAAACAACTTGCAGTCAACCTTACACGGTTGCTCATGTTCAAGCAAGGGAAGCTGATGTACGCGCTCTTTCTGAGATGACTCGTGCTCTTGACAAAAAGGTTATTGCAATCCAGTTTGTAATTCATCACGACCTGATTAAATTATCCTAGTATCAGTAACATTTGAATGGAAAGAGGCTTGGAAGATTTTGTTACAATTTTTAACTGTAGTATGCATACTGGTATTGTTAATTTCTTGGCCCTCAATTAGTGTAGGTTGTAAGAAACCTAGACACATGTCTTTCATGTTTGTTAGAGGTGTCTTCTCAGAGCTTGTTTGGGTGGCTGCTCTCACTAAAATTCCATATTTTTCTTATGATTTTATGACTCAAGTAAAAATATATTAATGAGAAGAATCGGTATGAGGGAATTTGCATAGTGCCAGAAATACTGGCCCACTTAGTCTAGGTGAACTATTTTAAAGCTAAAAATATTTATTTTTACTGATGTTACAGGAAGCATTGCTACTGGAGCTCAGAAGCAGGAACAATGAAGTATTGCAGAACCAAACTTATGGTGATGGGTCTCTAAAAGATTCTGAAGTCTTCAAGAAGCACTACGCCACGGTACTTGTACAGCTACGGGAAGCCAGTGGTCAGGCATGTGGCTTCCATAAATTTGTGTTATGCTCCACATATTGGTTTCAGTTTACTACTTCTGTGACCTTGCTGCAGTGTCTGAATAATTGTTCTAACATGCAGGTTGCTAATTCCTTGCATAATCTGAGAGAACGTAATACTTATCCAGGAACTACCTTGCCTCCTTGGCTGAAACCTCCTCTCATTTCTAGTCTCCCCAGTGGTGTTCCATCCTCGAATAATAATTCTTTTGCTTCTCAAGAATCAGGATCTAAAGTAGTTCAGATTGTCAAAGGTTCAAGAGCACAGGCACATGCTATGGTTGATGCTGCTATTCAGGTATAAAAAGCCTTATTCTCAGTGTCTGGAAGTGAGAAATAGAGGTGGTGTTTCAATTGTACTTATGCTTAAATATATATTTTTGTATCCAGGCTATGTCATCGGTTAAGGGAGGTGAAGATGCTTTTACAAAGATAGGAGAGGCTTTGGATTCACTTGATTCTCAGCAGCTACCATCTGATTCCAAGGCACCATTGGTGCCTCCGGAGCAGCAGAGCAATGGCAGCTTATCGGAGCCAAATCCTCCTCCAGGATTGAATGATGCTGACAAAAATGAGACACAAATCCCTTCAGAGCTGATCACCTCGTGTGTTTCTACGTTGCTTATGATACAGGTAACTTATAAATCCTACTACGTGGCCTAATAGATGCAATAAGCAATGCAACTCTCTCTCTCTTGTATCAACCTCATCTATTGTTGTCAGCTCTTAGGAACCTATCTCAGACTTAAGTTTTATTTATTTTTTGTTTTATCTTTGGGGTAGTGATGTTTATGTGTTGATGAACATGAACTTGTGAGATGCAGACCTGTACGGAAAGGCAGTATCCTCCGGCGGAAGTAGCGCAAATATTAGATTTTGCGGTGACAACGCTGAAACCGTGCTGTGATCAGAACCAGCCAATATACAGAGAGATACAGATGTCAATGGGGAGGCTAAAGACCCAGATATTAGCTCTCATACCCACCTCCATATGAAATGCTTCTCTCTGACTGTAAATATATCAGCATGATGTGGCTCCATTTCCCAGGAACCTTTTATCTTATATTGCGTGATTTATTGTTGGTCGACTTGATACGATATGATAACAAGGATTGTTCTGTTGACTGTCGATTTTAGATGAGTCTAGATGTCTTCCAGGATAGGATCACTTGCTTTCCATATTTATGTAACTTAGATGGTACTGTTACCTTCTCAATAAGTGTAGGTTGTGCCCTTTCTACTACTTGACTTGATGAATGATCTCGTTCTCTGATACGTCGACCTTGCTCATACATAGTTATAACAGTTATTACAATATAACAGGTTTCTATAAACGAATAGCCCTTACGAATTGGTCATGTGCTGAAATGTGTACAATTAATATGGCTGACTCACGCACTGAAATGTAGAAATGTGACCGACAGAAATCGACCATGGGAGGATCGTGCCCAATTCATAAAAGACACGAGTCCATTTCTGTTTTTAACTTCGCCTCGTGAGCCCTATAGACAAACAACACAGTTGTGGCAACAGAACTACGAGTGCCCATAATAAATTAGAAGTTGAAGTATGTAAAGGGATCATGAAATCCTCACAATTTACAGATTTTTTTCTCTTTTGAAATTCCTACCCTACAATCGAAAACAAATGACGAAAATGGTGAGCTCTGAAGCACGCACGAAGGTCAATGCAAGACTCAAAAAGGAACAGATAAAGATAATTGACAACGCACAGACAGGAGGGAAGCATTGCTGAGATAGAGATGGCACGTGCCAATGATGTAAGCGGCCCTTCTCTGAAGATCAATCATAGCGAACCTCCCTGTGCAAAATGGCGTGGCTGCTGCAGGCTTTAGCTAACCCACCAAGAACCTGATGACATCACTTACTGAAATAATCCCTTCTACTCGCTTGCTTCCAGCTTCAACAATCACTAGTCTCCTCACCCCTGTGTAAAGACAACGATGCAACAGGTTTATCAAACTTTAAGGGTCACATTATCTGAAAGAAGTTTTGACTGAACCAAAATTACCAGGATTCGCCAATCGCTCCATCACTTTGTGCAAAGTATCGGAACGCAAACACATTTGACATCTCTGCCCACTGATTAGCCCATAAGGAGAGTTTACATCTTGCCCCAGTTGCAATGCCTACAGAGGTGATGGGAGCAAGTTGAGTTTTCAGAGTTCTGGAAATCCTCATTTAGACTAGAGTAAGAGTAACGATAGATTATAGAGCATTTAGTTAATTACCTGGTGGATACTCATTTCATCCAGGCGAACCTGTGCATATGCTTTATCTTTTGCTAAAGCAGTGATATCGCTGCAGGCATAAAATCAACAAGTCCATCTCAAATCAGTCATTAAGTGTGGAATATACTAAGATCTTACTGCAAAACTAGACTTCATGAAATAAAACAGAAGGATAACCTTCGTGCATATATGTCAACCAATGAGTCATTGTCATCCACTATAGGCACCGAACTAACTTCAGCTGCAAAAACAAGATTGTAGTACATAAGATGAGATGAGGAAAGAATGGGATACAAAAACTCCCAATAACATACCTGTTACAGACTTACTTGTAATCAACATAACAGATAATTAAGTTTAACACTAGTCATAAACAACATATCATAACACAAACACATCATCATCATTCAACCATGACATTATCACTTCCCAAAATCACACATTTAACAGTCAATACAATATGGTTTATGTGCCTTGCGATAATTTAATTTACAACAGGGATAGTTCTCAAAAAACTAAAAGTCTTAAATTTCCACGATGAGAAAGAAGAATATACCTACATTTCTGAAAGAGCGTGAAAAACACTGTATTGTTAGCACTATACAAGAATATTGCAATGAAGAGTATAGTACGATCCCACGAATGCAGAATACTTCAAGAAAAAGCCAATCAAATCATACTCGGACAGTCTAGATATGTGGACTGAATGGATAGATGGAAGTAGCAATTACTTAACAGAATGTAACGCGAAGCAAATTTCCACGGTGATTAAATAATTAATTATTTATCTAAGAGAATGAAATGGAACTTGCCCTGAACTAACAATGATAGGGCCGCACTGAGGGAGGCATTTGGTCTCAACATTGCAAATTGCCTTGCATTGGATTCCCCAATCTTTGGAACCCACGTACCAAGAGGAATTGAACAAATTGGTTGTTGAAGAATAGGCAAGGAACTAGAAGAATGTCTAAAATGCCTGCATATACCTGAAAATCAGCACCTATGTCAGTAACAAGTATGGAATCTCACCCTCTTTTAATTAAATTTTCTTTAGGTGATAAAAAGAGAGTATGTAGTCTCAACAAAACTCCTGAAAAAAAAAACACCTACATTTTAGTATCCCGGACAGGGAAGCAAGATGTAGTAGCTGCGGAAAAGAACCATCCTGCGCAGAAGAATGGATAATGGGGATGGTAGACACCTTGTTTTGCAAAATTTTCAGAGCAACATCTTTCAAAGAATCATAAGGCCCCGCCTGCACATTAAATATGTCAAGGAAGCCATACAACCAATCAAACATCAAGATAAAAAGAAACCTAGCCATCAAATTATAAAGGGGAAATTTACCATTCATGGTCAATAAATTTTACTTCAGTAACAAGCTTTGCATAGATATGAGTCTCTGTGTCACTAAGGACCTACTCCCCAAATCGACCTTATGTGTAAATATAACGTGTATTAATGAGAAATTATCATGAAATTATTATCTTGAGAGTTAACATAGTATCAGAATTTGGTTTGTCTTAGGTCTGTACTCCTCTATCTGTCTCAATCTGGCATGTACCTAACTAAGAATGTGGCGAGTGGAGCTTGCAGGGCCTTACTGTATGCTAGACAAATTGCTATTTTTCCAAGCCATCAATAAAATAATTGGTGTACTTAGCCACAAGTTGGCACTTGGCATGTAACTCGGAAAGACTACATAAATATCCTGGGATAAATCGCACTCTCTTAAACATAAGCATTCTCGTATTTCTTTCTCAAGATAAGGCCACACTAGTAATAGGACTTTTAGGCTCCTTATATGTTAAGGGACCTAACATATATCACTCTACTAATATTCCCACTTATGTTCCTATCTTAATCATTCATTCGAGGACATATGAAAGTTCAACGAACATTTTTTCTTTAAGAATTAATACTCAATCCAAACTAAAAATTAAAATTTAACCTACAACCAAAAGTAACTTACAAGAACTGTTTTCAGCTTTGAAAACCAAAGAGTTTTTTGTTTCATTACTTGGTGTACATATAAAAATAATATGCATGAAGAAAAAAAAAAAAGAATTGAACACATGTCAAATTGAGTTCGACTTAGCCTCGCACACTCTACCATGGCTGATAAGAGAATTAGAGAAATATCAATTTTGTTCTATATTTAGATGTGTTCAATTATTATTCTTCACCTTGTTAAGAAACCTACAAGTATTAAACCCCCAATTGCATGAAGATAAGAGAAATACCAGTACTTACATGAATAAGGCCTCTGGGATCTGATCTTCGGCTTCCATCCATTTGTCTATTAAGATGTGACCTACCCTCTTTCCAGGCTGAAATAGAATGTGTCTCGAGTTCTTCCTCTGTCAAATTCGAACCATAGTTCCCAAGCTGTAATTCAAAAGGGTTATACATGTAAATGAAATAATAAAGAAGGGAATCTAAATTAGTATTAAGAACCTAAACAAGGCACTTCGGTATACTGGTCTGTATAGTATATTAAAAAGAGTAAGAAAATCACTGGATTAAAATGATAAGGTGGCATACCAAGCATATCATCACCTAAGAGATGTTCAACTCTAATATGCAAATTATGCTAGTGTCAACATAGGCAACAAAGTTGAGCATCCAAACACAATTTTGTTCTATACTTCAAGTAAATCCTCCGATAATTTCTTAAAAACATGTATGGAAATGGGCAGCCTCATTTTCTATGGGGAATTCAGCAAATTGCTCTTCAAATTGATGCCTTCAAATAACCTCCTAAAGTTTCAGGAAGCTCACCCTACAGAAACCCACCATTGTCCCACACCCTCAAAGAAATCATGATGAATCAACCAAAACTATAGGCTTTTGACTCCCCTATTAAGTTAATAAAATAAATCGTTCATCCTAAAAATTAACAGCTCACTTAGTGGAGCAAGGAGGTGGCAAGAAATTAAAGCATCAGGACTTCTGCAAGCACAGGTCCATTGAAAAATGGATTTTCCTGAACACTTCTCTTAAGCAAGCTATATCAAGAACACTTCATTGTAACACCAAAATCCACAACAAAGCCAAATAGCTGAATAGTACGCTCCCCACATGGCCAAAAATTAGAAATTTGAGAGAGAGAAAGAGATTGCAAGATTTTCCTGTCAAATTTACCAAAGTTGTTACTAAGAAGGAACTAAATCATATTTCATCTTGAAATCTTGTGAACAATTCAACATCATTTTCTGAATACTTCAATCAGATAAGCAAATTCTACATGCTTAACTAAGAATTACAATAACCTATGGATCCTTTTGTGAACAAAAAAGATATGCATGAATATCATGGGAAAACAAAATCTAATGATAGAATAGTACACGTATACGTGTGTGTACTGAAGCATTTGAAGCATAAAATTGTCTGAGATAGAACATGGAGAAAGAAATTTAATTCAAACATACCTCTCTCAAGATTAAAATGAAGTCCAATGCACTAAGAACTCCAACAAAGTGAGATCTCTGAAAATCCCAAAGTGGAGCCACAGGAATTCCCTGAAATTGCAAAAAGAGAAGGGAAGAAGTAGCATGTCGGTTAGGATAAATCAGGAATTTAAAAGGTGCGCATACACAGTGCATACACACACAAAAAAAAAGAAAAATAATTTACCTGCTCATATAGAATATGGAAGGCTTGCTTCACAGGCAAATTAACATCCAAAGCAATGACCTGCAATTTAAACACAATTTAACCACAACATTACAAGTTGTAGATCATAAATCAATCAACTCCACCTGAACTTCCATTCCAATGGCTGTTAAAGGGTAAAGCATTCAAACCTTGCCTGACTCGGGCAGCAATTCATAGGCAGTATGTGTAGACAAGAATACAGATACACGTTGACGAGAGACCTCTAGGTCTGTCTCTGACATCCTTGGAACTATTTCCTGCATAGCAACACTCAACAAGATTACCCATTATCTACAAAAGAATTACATTACTACTAATTATAGCTTAAGAAAACTGGCAATAGACATCACAGTAATACACATATTGCTTTCAACTTGACATCACTCCACAATATATATGTACTTGAATAGACGTCGCAATAATACACATATTGCTTTAAACTTGACATCACTCCACAAAATACAGTATATGTACTTGAATAATTCTATATAAAGTTTCTTCATTAAAGCTGGGGAAAAATAACACAAGTGCCACTTGACAAAACCACAATGAACTTCAGTATCAATGTATAACTTCTTTCTTATTTACACTCATCACTTTAAGCATTATTTTCATCTAACCCCAATGAGTAAAAGTCTAAGAATTTCAAGAGTATTTTGCAAAGGAAGGAAACTACAAATTGAAGCATGAAAGTAATTGAAATGCATCCTCAGTATTGTTTCCAACCATTTAGTTGAACAATGCTACTAAGACATGAGTATGATATGCTTAATCCTTAACCGTGCAAAATAACAGCATACTATATTCAAAGTATATCATACCGGACGTGGAAATACATCACCATCCACCTCCATGCCCATGAGTGGCTCTGAACTGAAAACTTGAGGAACTATGTCTGGTTCCCTGGCTAAAAGGATAGTGTTCACTATCCCATAATTTCCGCTTACAAAAGGCTGACGTTCATCATGTCGCCATTCTCCATCAACATAAAACTTGTACTGCATGAAAATGGAAACGAGCATCTGAACATCATGCACCTCTATAGATGACATATTACACCAACCCAATGGCATAAATATGTAAATGTTATTTTTCCTGTAAAATAATTATATAGAGGGAATAGCAATCTTACATAAATGCAAAGAATCTTTAGAGGTTGCAGAGCATATGTAACAAAAGGGGGTCAATATTAATAAAAGGAGGTTCATTAACACTCATGGACAGTAAAATAAGGCTTCGTTTCTTTAGACTTAATATGTCAATCAACCATGAGAGTTAATTAACCTGGTGATAACCTGGTTTTAAGCTGCAAAGAGCTTGAAATACAGGAGGGCAGCCCTCCACTGGAGACATAGGTATATGTTCCGCCCACCTGCTTGTAATATTCCCAGATTAAACACATCATGTTTCCAATCTAAATATTAATGTTAAGATGCAAATGCATACATGCATTAACTACTTGGAAAAGTAAATACATACATACCATGGACATAATAAAATCAATGATTCATGTTATAGCAACAAGTCTCACCTTGTAAAAGAGCCACTAACAAACACCCTCCTGCCTCCATAAGGCCACACAAAATGATATGGGATCAATACAGTTCCTGAAACCCCGCTA
>JAYMSW010001009.1:0-18337 GCA_036897725.1 Erodium texanum | reverse complement strand
AGGTGCGCGCCGGGCCACGCCCCTTCCGTACCAGAGCCGAGCCAGGGGCGCGGCGGCGGCGGAGTCCGACGCCGATTCGGACCGGTGCCGGTGGTCGTACCGGCGAACGGGAAGCTCGAACTCGTCGACGCCGAGCACGGCGTGGGGAAAGGAGATGGAAGCGAGGCTGAAGGGGATCTCGAGCAGCGAGGCGACGCCGATGTCGGCGAGCGTCCGGCGAGTCGACCCGGTCGTGTACGTTGTGGAGAACGAGCCCAAGGAGTGGGTCGCTCAGGTCGAGCCCGGCGTGCTCATCACCTTCGTCTCGCTCCTCCGCGGCGGGAATGATCTGAAACGGATACGGTTCAGGTACGCCCTCACCTGATCAAATATTTTCAACGGTCACGATGAACTCTACGGTTTGATTACTCATTTGCATAATCACATTGCATTGCATTATTTGATTGATCATTTATTGATTCATTGAATGCAAAATTGCAATTAATTCCTGATTTTGATCAGACAGTGCTGTGGGGTTTATCAATTGAATCACTATCTCTTAAAGGAAACACAATTGAATTATTAAATTACTATGTAGAGGAATTATATGTAGTACAGTATTGGAATTTGATTGTTCACTTCAGATCAAATTTTAAATAGAGACCATGATTTTTGACTGGTTTACAATAGTAAGGTCTGATTTACAACCATTTATATTCAAATTTATGAATCTCTATGTTCTGTTAGGACTTGTTTGGATTCACAAAAACCGCAACATTCCTGGAAAATATATATTTTTTTTTCTATTTTTCACTCTAGTGTGCATCTTCTTCTTCTGGGGTCAATCAATTTTACCTGATATGAACTGGGTTTTTAGTTTTTTTTTTTTTACTCATTGGATTAGAATATGAATGCTAAGTTGGGTCAGCTCTGTTAAATTAAGAACAATATTTAATGATCAATTCTAATGGAGCATCCAAACACTGCCTTAGGATATAATCTGGTGTGGAGGGGCCTACCAAACACCAGTAAAAAAAAATTCACATTCATGTACAATGAGATAATGTAATAGGAGGAGAAGTGATTGTGTTTGCTGGTGTTGGTGGGGGCAGTTTCTTGAAGCTTTTGATGGTGTTGGAGGGAAGCTTTTTCACTCAGCTATGTCTTTGGTGTCCCCATTTCCTTTTCAAAAATGCATCCAAGCCTGCCTCATGGATGCTCTGTGCCCTTGTCATGTCCTAACACAAATCTTTTCTGATTTTTCTCATATCTACATATGATACACCATTTTATCATATTCATGTCCCATCCAAATCCAAAACCATGTTGAAGACAAAACCTGACCATGTAATAGGTGAATGTTGGCAGCACATCTGTGTGCCCTCTACCAACCAAGCCTTTACATCAGGACAATTATTGTTAGGTTAACACGTGTGAGTCGGGGTCCTACATTGGGTAAATATTGGGTTGAAGTATTGATACATATCTTGGATTCATGATCTGCTAAGTTAGTCTTTTGGGTTAGAGTGACATCTGATATGTTTAAACTCCATTTGTGGCTCCTCCTATGTAGGCCCGTCCTCCCTAAACAAGTGTTTTTTTTTTCCAGCAATAAAGTGGTAAATCTTAATTGAACTCTAGTCTAACCTTAAACACACGCCTGCTCCTATACAGGTAACCTACTAAGATTCAAACCTCTGACCTTAAAGAGATGAGAGAGCTTATTGACCACTAGGCCAACCCTAGTGACCCCCAACAAGTGCCTTACAATAACATGTAAATCAGAACAAGGCGGTCTTTTATTTCAGAGTGACATCCAATATGTGTATTATAGTCTCTTATCTAACCTTAACCATGCTCTCAAGTAGGTGACCCACTCAGATTCGAACTCTTGACCTCAAGGAAGTGAGAGAGAGCTCATGGACCATTGGGCCAACCCCAGTGGGTCCCAAACAAGTTCCTTACAATAGCATGATAATGGGACCAAGTAATAAGGCAGGCTTTGTTGCTGGGTTCTCTGTAGTAACAATGTTTAGCTTATTTGCATGACTTGACTACTCTGGAAATAGTTATACATCATTGCCAGGTACTGTAAGTTGAAAAATGATCATTGAGGATCTATTATTTTGAGACCCTCCATGCTTTTAACTGATCACACAGGAACCTTCTAATGTAATGTCTATGTGGTCACTTTAGAAAACCAAATTATTCATTTCCATGCACCAAAAGGCAGCTTTAGCTTGACGATAGTGTTAGAATAATGTCACGCCCTCTTGTGACGAGCATCCAAGTTCACTATCCCAAGTCGGGAACCGGGTAAAACTACAGTTACAAGAACAACTTGCAGTGGTATGGTCTTGGTCCAAGGTCTAAGAGCAAAGTGAGCTACTTATTCTAATCATTCTGAATGGAGCATACAGTGGACTGCAGAGCATGGACTGGACTTGATTTTTTATCATCATTTATTACCAAGTTCTGTAATTTACTGTTGTTTTGCTTTTGATGCATAGTTCCACTTCTGATCTGGTAATTTTATGAACATCAGGAATTCTCAATTATGGTTTGTTTTCTATGATTAGTCGGGAAATGTTTAACAAATGGCAAGCTCAAAGGTGGTGGGTCGATAACTGTGACAAGGTTATGGAGCTTTACAATGTCCAGACTTGTAATCGCCAAGCTTTCCCTCTTCAACCTCCACCAAAATCTGAAGATGAGGTCCATTCTCTGAAATATTGAATATGTTATGATCAAAATGCCCTATGCCCATTTGAGTGATGCATTGTTTTTTTCTCATGACAGAGCTCAAAGATGGAATCTTTAGCAGCCAGTCCTGTAACACCAAGACTGACCAAAGAACGATTGCCTCGTAACTTAAACTGTCATCACTCTGACTCAGCTGGTTTTGCCGCAACCCCAAAACTCTCCAGCATCAGCGGCACCAAGACAGAAGAGACATCATCCATTGATGCTTCTGTAAGTGGCACATCCAGAGAAGCAGAACTATCCAACAGCAATGCTAGTGATCTTGAAACCGAGTGGGTTGAGCAAGATGAACCGGGTGTGTACATCACCATCAGAGCATTGGCTGGCGGTAAAAGGGAGCTCAGACGGGTCAGATTCAGGTAAGCTTCCATTCAAACTCTACTCAAGAACATGATTATTACGGTCAAACATAGATATTAAAAAAAAAAAAGGCAATGTTAGTGAAGATGATCATGCTGTTTGCTCTTGTTCTTTTCCTGTTTAAGTTGCCATGATTGTTTTGAACAAGCTTTTTGAGCATGCAATTATGCTAACATGGCTTGTGATCATCATTTCTCTTTATAATTATTGACTCAAATGATTTGGTGACACTATTAATGAACTCGTATGGTGCAGTCGTGAAAGATTTGGGGAAATGCACGCGAGGCTGTGGTGGGAAGAGAACCGGGCCAGGATACACCAACACTACTTATGAAGCCTATGCACTCATACCCAGAACCAAGGTTCATGGTTATGGAGGTTTTGTAATGATCAGCTTCGTTATAAGCTTGTGTATGTATGTTGAGAGCTCAATGGGTGTGAAATTGGCAAGTGTACGGACACATTTGATGTGTGTTTCTTTTACTTGTTTGGAAGTGCAAGGGACAGAGCTTCTCACTGAATTGCTGATTCGAAAAGCAAAACCAATTCTTAGCCAAACCTGTAACTGTTATTCCCTCACAGTAGCTGTCGGTTTTCACCTGGGCGTGCACGCGCGGGCCTCACTTTTTAACCTTTTACCCATCTTTAGTAACTTACTTTTGCTCTGTTTTGTTATGTTTAGATTCTCATGTAACACACTACACTTTTGTTCCTGCGTCCCCACGTG
The DNA here is from genome assembly GCA_036897725.1 of Erodium texanum. Classification (NCBI taxonomy): domain Eukaryota; kingdom Viridiplantae; phylum Streptophyta; class Magnoliopsida; order Geraniales; family Geraniaceae; genus Erodium; species Erodium texanum. The sequence continues at coordinate 14,508 of JAYMSW010001009.1, read as the reverse complement.
TCAAATGCTTTAGATTAAACTTTTATAGGCTTGCAACGAATGGATCAAATATGTAGAGCTAGCCTGGACTATTTGTCTTTGCATGTTTATCCAATGTCAAATAAATGGATTCACATTTTTCTCGATGTGGGGTTTGAAATGTGTTGACTTAGGCTTATGCCATCTAATGGGCTGGTTCATTGACAGAATGACATAGAGGGGTTCTAAGTGAAACGACAGAGGTTTTATGTAACAAATATGATGTCACTGTCTCCAATCCTCATAACTATAATATTGTATTTCTATTCTTTCTGATTTTTTTTAAAAAAAAGCTTGCAGCTCTTCCGAAATAGTCATGTCTCATAGAGAAGATAAGCCCATTATTGGTGGAGCTGCCTGAGAATTAACAACACCATTGCTAGCTAACGGCTCTTTTTTTTTCTTCCGTCTAAGTCATCGATTGAGTAATTTCTGGCCCAAGATCTAACATCACTGAAGCCCATTTTCGCCCATAAGGCCCATTGGGTTATAAATAACACAGTTAAGAAAAGGCGAAGAGGTGGGACCCACCATCGAATAACAACTACCGACGTGTAAAATGGAAGGTTCATCTGTTTGTTTCCATACCGCGTAAGAGAAGAGTCCTCCATTGCTTTGAGCTGGACGACTCGTATCGACGATAAAGGCATCGAAGCAAGCAATCGATTTGATTATTTCTAAAATCATCGTTCTTCGAGATCAAGTCTAGTTCAGAGGCTCGAGATTTCAGATTCCTGAAACCCATTGGATTTTCAGATCGTTCTGTTGGATTTGGGGTTTATTTTTTCTTGTTGATTCGAGCGAGTATGAGTTTCATCTTCGGCAAGCGTAAAACTCCCGCTGGTTTGTATTTTCACCCTTTTTTTAGCTTCTGATTTCAAATTTATAGTCTAAATTTGCATGACAAGTTGGTTGGTTCTGTGAATTCGTTTCGATTTTGGATCAAAATCTCGATTTGTGATTTGGGTAGTTAGGGTTTATGATTTGTTTCTGTTGATTTGAAAAATCGGGCAGTTTGCTAATTGGGTATTTGGGGAAATTTAATGTCTTATATGTCTCGTGCATCATTCTGTTGAAAATGTTATTATAGATAAGGTTTTAATTGCATTGAAGTCTTGTAAAGATCAATCTGGTTCATGGGTATCCAATTAGAAGTAGCTTATTTCGTAACAAGCTTAATCCTCAGAAAGGAGTCTCTTTACCTTGAATGCTATAGTTTTGTTGATCTTCTTCATGTTGGTTCTGGAAAAATGTGGTTATAGATAAGTTTTAATTGCATTTAAGTCTTGTGAAGATCAATCTGGATCATGGGTATCTCTTGGGAATTGGCTTATTTGTAACAAGCTTAATCCTCAGAAAGGAGTCTCTTTACCTTGAATACTAGAAGTTTTGTTCTTCTTCATATGGGTTTAGAGTTTTTTTTTTGTTGTTCTTGTACAAAGAAGGGTGTGTGTGTCTATTCTTGTGTTGGTTTGGGTGTGAGCTTTCTCTGGTCTGATATCTGGGTGTTGCTCGGAGTGTTGAAGTTTAGTTATTGTGGTTTAAATTGTCATAATGTGAACTTTGTATAAAATGTTTTTCTTTCTTTAGAGCTTCTGCGGGAGAACAAGCGGATGCTCGACAAATCTATTAGAGAAATAGAGAGGGAGAGACAAGGTCTACAGACACAGGAGAAGAAGCTGATAGTGGAGATAAAGAAAAGTGCCAAGCAAGGGCAGATGGTTGGTTCATTATATCTATTTGCAACCTCTTCTGTGATTTAGTGGTATTATTAAGTTATTAGCATTTCTTCTCAAAGAAGGTGGTTGAACTTGAGCCATGCATTGACCCTACTAGCTGACAGGGTCAACAAACAATGATTTATTCATGTTCAATTTATCTTGGTGCAATAGTTTTTAACTATGCACTTTACTTTTTACCCATTTCAATCATCAATTTGTACTTTATAATAATTCATGGCACTTTTATAGTATCTACTAACAAGTGTCAATGCCAAGGCAGTTTTTCTCTTTCTTACTTACGATGAGGGATCAACTGCTTCTTTACCCTGATATACTTGGTTTAATTTGCTGCAGGGAGCTGTGAAAGTGATGGCAAAAGATCTTATCAGGACACGGCATCAGATTGAAAAGTTTTATAAGCTTAAATCTCAACTCCAAGGCGTATCTCTTCGAATTCAGGTGAAGTGTTCATCCTGTCATCCGTGGTTGACATGGCTTTGTTTATGCGTTGAATCACTTAAAATCAGCTTCGGTCTCCATCAATTTTCAGTCTTTATCGTGGCATATGCTGCAATACGATAATGTTTGCTTCATTGCTGTTGTGTGATACGGGGAAGCATTCCCCGTGCAATATCTTAAATTAGAGATGTGTTTTTGCTATGTATGGAGATGAGGTCACACAATATAATGTTTCTACTTCTACTGCTGTGTGAAATTTATATTAGCAATTTTAGTGAACTAAAATTGTCATGAACACCTTTAATAATTTTTCATTGGCCTTCCATGTGCAAGGTGTAAAGGTCTTTTTATGTACTGGTACTTGATAGTTTATATATGCTGATCGAGTTTTCTGGAAAACCTTCAGACACTGAAGTCAACACAAGCCATGGGAGAAGCTATGAAAGGTGTGACCAAGGCAATGGGGCAGATGAATCGGCAAATGAACCTGCCATCGTTACAGAAAATTATGATGGAATTCGAGAAGCAGAATGAGAAGATGGAAATGACAATGGAGGTGATGGGAGATGCGATTGACGATGCTTTGGAAGGGGACGAGGAGGAAGAAGAAACAGAAGAACTAGTGAGCCAGGTTCTTGACGAGATTGGAATCGACATTAATCAAGAGGTATTTTCTATATCTCATTGTTTCATCAATCTAGATGTATCATGCCTTTTTTTTTCTTTTTTTTATCGAGTAAACCAGGTGTAGAAGTAAGGGAGCAGCAAACAATCTTTGGTTCTTAAAGAACTTTCTAAGATTGATGTATCAAACAACAAATGGGCTCAGAGAGGCCCAACAAGGTCTTGATAGACAACAGAAGTGTTTCTATATAAATGACCCGTGCCTTCTTAGTTCTTGTTGGAACCTGAATGCGAACATTTTAACTATAATAACAATGCTTTTGTTGTAATGTATCTTGCAGCTTGTAAATGCACCATCGGCTGCTGTTGCTGCTCCAGCTTCGAAGGCTAAGGTTGCACAAGTGGAATCAGCTGCAGCTGGGGGCGAGGACAATGGACTGGACATGGATTTGCAGGCAAGGTTAGACAATTTGAGGAAAATGTAGCCTTCACATATCGTCTTGTAATATATATAGACACGACACAGCTCCATTGTGGGATTTGGGTGTTCTTTTGGGCAGTGTAATATATATTGTTGTGCCTGAACTTTACTAACTGAGGCTCTGAACAAGTTGATTTTCAATAATGAACATGTTTGAGATAACTGCAAAAATGTGCTATCTAGTTTTTGCAGGTAGCTTTCTCATTTTCAAACAGTTGCACCTTTGCAGGTTCTGGTCATGAACTTGTATTTTGTGTCGATTTATTTCAAAAAGACGATTTTGCCCTTGAAAAATAAAAACAAAATACATAAAATATATATTTTTCCGGTTTTCAAATTTTACTATCAACAGCAAATTATTTTGATTTCGTTAAGTTATTAATCAATTTTAAATCATAACATAATCGATGTTTTGTTATGTGATGTGAATAAAAAAGGACAAAAATTGCGTTACGTTCATTAAAGGAATAATAAATTTTGATAAAAATTGCATTGCGTTCATTAAATGATTTAAAATTAGTTAGTAAAACGAATAATAAATTTTGAAAATCGACAATAATTGAACGAACTGTATAAAATAAAAACCCCAACTCCAAAAAAAAATCAATATGACAATACTTTTTTTTTACAATTATCCCAATACGTTATATGAATCCACCCACGACCACATGCCAAATCCTTCTCAGCCCGAGATGGTGCCGGAACCAATCAAACCCTCCCGAGAATGCTCGCCGGAGCTCTCCTCCGTCAAGGGCTGCTCCGCCACCGGAGCACGACAGAGAGGACAATGACGGTGGGAATAGAGCCACATATCTATACAAGCAGCATGAAACGAGTGGTTACAACCGTGCAACACCTTCACCTCCTCGTCCTCTTCGAAAGCTGACAAGCAAACCACACATTCATATTCTCCGACAACCTTAGCTCCTCCGCTCTTGTACCTAAAACTGCGCAACAAGTACTTGCTCAAGTCTTGGAAGCTCTGGCTTCTTGTCTCTTCCACAAACCTCCTCCTCGTACCTTGCTCTGTTACGGGGAGTGTGACACTGGCGCACCACTTGTTGATGACGATATTGTAGACCAGGAGAACCGTGGCTACTATTCCGACCACCATCACGCCGTAGTAGAACACCGGCAGCTTCAAGGCCTGCGCCGGCGGCGCTTCGGAGTTTCCGAGGTTTCTCATGATGATGTTAGGAGGTTTGTCGGAAGAAATGGCAAAGAATTGGTTTTGGTATGATCGAGACTATGTTACGGGGACTATTGAGAGGTACTAGATTGTTTGTAGTAGTGGCTGCAGGCTCAGATGTTGCTTAAATAGATCCAAACGAATGTGATACAGAGTATAGGAAAATGATTATTTCAGGAAGAAAAAAAACTGCCGAATGGAATTAAGATTCTGAAAGATTCTCTTGTTGTTTGTAAGATTCAAGGAGATTCAGGACAAATTTGTTTATTGGGTCTTCGTTCTGACTTGAAGATGATAGATTCGAGAGAGGTTTATTAAGAAAAAAATTGAGGTTTTCTTTAACGAACATTTGAAGAATTTCTATTTCGGCCCATGATGATTCAGGCCCTTTTGGCCCAAATGACTTTCCTTATGTAAAGCCCGTAGTTTAATTGAACTCGGCCCACTAGATATTCTTAACGTGTAAGGCAAGGTACACTAAGACCTAGCAGTAAGATTTCAGTCCCTAAACTCCGTTGGAATAATAATTCATGCATTACATTGAATAATATTTCAGTATTAAATTGGCCTAATCAGTATATCAAGACGTACATATGAGATGACCCAAGACAAACAACTTGTGCTCAACAATAAACCCCTAAGTTCTTGTCTTAACTCCAATTTAAGTTAATCAAAGGTTAACTTATTATTTTACACCTATCAGGATTAGCTCAACAGTTAAGGGGTTACTCTTGGTCTCTCGGAATCGAATTTTGATAACGACAATAATTATTATTTGTGTTAATTACAATAGGTTTTGTGTGTCATCTGTTCTAGTATGATTGTTAAACAATACACAAGTTATATTTATTTAATGCTAACTACAAAATATCTCAATAAAACAAAGAAGGGCATAAAATATACATTAATTTGGTAAAAAATAATATACATACATCAAACACATAAATCAAATACTTGCATAAAACAACAAATTACTCAACACAAAATTGAACTAACCACCAATATTTTCTATATAAATCCAAATAATTTTTGAGTTTTTTTATTTATTTAAAAAAACTTGTATAAAATTCAAAACTAATTCAATACAAGACAGCACATCCCAACAAGAAGTGACCAATCAAAAGCTGAAACCTTATGATAGCAAGGAGCTGGATTTGTGTGGATCACCTACCACTAACACATGAAGTCAATGTCTGGTTGCAAATGTGAAAACCCAAAAGGACACTTGTGTTGTCTATACAATAATTTCTTCCAAATATAAAATCTCAATGCACAACTTTTGCATTTTATTCCCTTGTTTATATTATCACCACAACTCATTATTATAGAAGTGTGATTATGCCATTATTTGGTCAGCAAGAAGCATGGGCATTGATTAATCAATAGTTTAATACTAAAACATAATTAGATTACTATAATAGGCCCCAACTAATGATGTGTATAGATACCTATAAGATTCATTATTTTACACAATAAAGGTTAAGCAAAAGTGGAACTACACTTGTGGTTCCTTCCCAATCTACTTGCTTGAATTGCAAGTAACAACAATGGAAAAGATATGAGGCCACTCTATATTCCCTTAGAAAAGAAAGTGTAGATTCCATAGTCCACATGGTGTGTTTAGTTAGCCATTTGGCTTCATTTGATCTTCTATAACATCACATGGTGTTTTTATTGCTTGAAAGAAAGCAATAAATTAGGTTAAAGTTTCACATTTAAAGTATTTGAACCAATTTTAGTAACTTCCAATCCATTAGTTATAATTTAGTAGTCAAGGGAGATACTTGCCCACCCGGGATTCAATTATTATGAGGAATTAAACTATTATTATTTGTAATTGTTTGTTTCTAGTTATTTTGTTTATAGGTGCGTTTAGTACACCGCCTGGTTTAAAATTTTTTATTTTTACTAATTATGGAGTTTATAATATTATCATATTGTCTTATACGATTGATTGTTCAATATATACATCTTAATAGGTGATATATAATATATGATAATTACTTTTAAAAAATCAATAATATAAAAGTATTTTGAGATTTCTATTTCGTAATTACAATCTTTAGAAAATATTGTTTATAGTCTCCCATCTATATATTAATTACATATTTGTTATAACTCATGTACAAAAATTAATGTTGCACATAAAAAAAATTCCCAAAACATATAATATGGTTTGAAAATTCCATACACTAGATAGATTTTTGCCATAACAAATAGTACTTCATCATACATATAAAAAGTGGACAAATGAGTTAAGGCACTGAACAAACAAGTCCTTTCACATGCCCCCACACTTGTATTTCTTGTCTTTGTTCCATGAAATTGTCCTTCCCCACAATAATTATTCCATTGGTGTAGGCAAACACTACTGATAATAAGTCTCATACAATAATTGTCTCAACATAAAAATAAATAATGAATTGTTGATATAAATAAATAAATAAATAAATAAATAAATATATATATATATATTGTGAATTTAGTTTTAAAATTAGATGTCTCAATATTTTATATCGATTATTGAACGTTCAAGATAATACCGTAAAACTTTAAACTTTGTGGGAATAATAATGCATACGATCATGAATCAGTATTGAATGAGTATACATCGTATATGTTTTACAATTAGACTGGATTAAACAATACAATAAACACGAACATGAGATAACCCAAAACAAACAAATAACTATAAATAACAACATCTTATTACTGTACTATAATTCAGACCTTAATGACTACGGAAAAATAATCTTTTTAGCCACTGATAAACCTAATGGGTTTTTGATTTTTTGTATTAAAAGGATGTAAGACGATATTCTGTCAAACTAATTTTTTTTAGTGTATAGTAAAAAAAAATGGAAATTTGGGTAATTGGGTACCATAGTTCATGGTGATAGTTAAAACCCAAAAGTACCCTTACCTAATGCAATATGCACAAATGGAGGAAGAGGAACACAAACACAAGAAGGTAGATGAGGATGACTTGAATGCAAATGGGCCAATTAAAGTAATGTGGATGTAGAAATGCCTTTGCCCATCAATCAATTCCATTTAAAAATCTAAACTATAAAGGAATCATGTGGGCCCCTCATAATAAGATGATGGAAAATGAAGCAGCCATCCAAACTTGGGCCCCACCAACAAAGTCACCTGCTCAATCACTTGGTGAGGATGGATGGATCAGAGATATGCTTCTTGTGGGAAGCCACCAAACTTCATTACTCTATTGTATTTCTAGTCACACAAACCACATTTATTGCATATGGGTACATAAAATAGTGAACTTTTTTTTACACATACTTGTCTTATTAATATAAAAATCATACAAAACTAAAAAAAATCATGAATACTAACACAAGGTAGAAAAGAATCCTATAATGATTTTTTTTTTCTAATAAAATGATATGTTTAGAACAGACTTAACAAAAAAATAAACATAACGAATTGAAGTAGAGTTCCAAGTTCCAACCCTAAAGAAAAGAACCATTTTCATTTGGGTCCCTTTGTCATGTTGTTGGGGGTCATTGTTTCATACATATGTCTCTCTCATGAGACTATAGTGCTTTGTTTTCAAGTACGAAAAATACAACTATTACTCCATAATGTGATACTTTTTTTTAATAATTATTTTATTTATTTCATTCATGATCCAATAAGGCAGTAGCATCCAAAAGATTGGTACTGGTTAAAACTGATAAAAATATTGGTCAAAAAGCCCATCATCATCTCTTATCTGAGATTCTGAACTAGTGGTGGTGTGTGATTGGGAACCAGAAAGATTATCCATCTAAAAGCTACTTTTCTTCCATTTTGTCACAGAGCATCTTCACAGAAAAACAAGAGAATCATGTCAGTGTATTTGTGTGCAAAAGAGTTGTAAAGAATTGGTGTTGCTGCTACATAAGTATCTCCAAAACTAACCTGTTTCAGATAATAACACAAGCCTGATTTTGTTTATCTGTTGTTACGGTGATAAAGTTCAATCTTATAGGCCTGACTCATTATTAATTTTTATTATGATCTTCAATATATATACATGCAGAAAGCTAATCTTATACGTGTAAAATCTAGTCTTATACGTCTAACTCATTATTAATTTTTACTATGATCTTCAGTCTATATGCAGAAAGCTAATCTTATACGTCTGACTTATTTATCAATTTTTAATGTAATTTTCAACCTATATGTAAAATTTTAGTCTAATACGTCTAACTCGTTTATTGTAATCTTCAACTCACATTCAGAAGCACAACCCACTTTCAAAAGCGTAGTCCTGCTATGATGTACATGTAAAAACTCGATAACCTGAACTTGTATGCTGAAGTACAGCTTAACTATGAAACATATGTAAAAATGTAAAAACTCAGTAACCCGTATGCAGAAATACAATCCAGCTACGATGCACGCGTAGAAACTTAGTTATGCAAACACGAAAGGGGTTGGAGCAGATCCAAATCTACAGAGCGACAAGTTACAATGTGAGGAGCAATTATTCTTGTAAGTCACAGAAAAGCTAAATCCATTTTCTCTACAGCCTCAAGGCACAATTTGTGAAAACCAAAAGAATCCCAAATCCTTCCTATGCAGGCCTATTCCTTTTATGACCCGCCTTGCCATCGGATCTAAAGCCACTGGAATTGCCCTCCGAGGACCCGTCCATGGACTTGGTGAAGGAACTCGAGAGGTCGGCGTAGAGGTCAACGACCCTACGTATATTGTTGTTGAGCTCTCTAATCAAACCCACATTCCTGCTGAGATTATCGGGCATTTTAGACTCATGATTCTGGTTTATCTCATGGATCAAAAACCTGTTCTGGTCCAATATGTTCTGAACCTGCACAAAGTCCTTCTGAAATGTCTGTAATATCTTCCCATCCACTTGCGGCGCTCCGTTACCAAGCACAGAAAATGTATCACCCTCCATTTATCTCTCTAAGCTACAACTCAAAACCAATCCTGGATCAAGAACACAACAAAGACGAGACACTAATGATCATTGTTACATCTTCTAATCTGGACATTATGCTTAATTAACCCAAGTACAGAGACAAAACATGGAAAAAGCAATTCTGGGTCATATGAGACAAGCTCTGTAGAATCAAATCATGACCTCTATGAGCTCTTCTTTTTCATCATAACCAGAAAAGAACATGAATTATTGTTGTTGTTGTTATTATTATTTATGATGAGATGGGAAGCAACAGATCCCATTTCCATAAAAAGGAACTTTTTTTAGGTACTGGAAAAAATACCCACCTCAAGCTCAGTGTTAGAAAGAAGAATCTCAATGACCCAAAAAAAAAATTCAAGTCAATGATTCAGAGAAGATGAGGCCAGGTCCTGTTCTTACAGAGCCATCATCATGATTATTATAATTATAATTATATAATTACTATTATTATTGATATTAATGTTTATTACAAACAAGACCATCAAATCTGAAATTAAATACCTTAACTTCAAAGCCCCAAATTGATTAGAAAATAGATAAACCAGTACAAAATCAAATTGGGTTTCGCTTGAAATTGAAGAAAACACCAGAAAAGAGACCAAATCGAAGCATAAATTCTCAAATTGCAAGGAGGAGGAGAAGAAGAAAAGTTCAACAAATCAGCAGCATTCCGAAAATGCCCAGAATTAGCTAAACACAATCTCATAACGAAGAATTAAAAGGAAACAAATACTAAAATTGCCCAAAATTACCATAAACAGGTTTCAAAACAATTAAGAGAACTCAACGAGATCAAGGGCTTCGCTTCAACAAAACCCCATGAACCCAAACACTCCAGAATGAGATATTTGAACATTTTCGCAGAAAATCAGAATCGTTATTCTCAATAAGCGCAGTTAATTCGAAATTAAATTGCGTGTTCGTACCTTGAAAATCCGAAACATTGTGTTCTGGGGAAGACACGGATTTACGGGAAGAAGACGAGTGATTCCGATACGCGTTCGAGTCGAATCTCCTGAGCTGGAGCTGCTGCTGAATTCTAAGGGTAGATTGAATTTTCTCGAGAAAATTGAATTTTCTTGAGCGAGAAAGTGTGTTGGTTTTAGAGAGAGAGAGGAAGTGAGAGAATATGAAGATTTGACAGTCACGCTCCGACCCTCCTCTGTGTCTGAATATTTTCTCTATATTCTGCATTTATATATATATCTATGGATCCACCTGTTATTTAATTCCAACTTTTTTGTTTATTTTTTTTTATTGATGTGTTTGGGTTCTGATTTGGTGCGGCAACTGGACACCATTAGCTGAGATTCTGGCGGGTTCATTGTTCGACACGTGGCATTTCTTGAGTCATCAGAGACATGGGACCATGTACGCAGGAAGTTTCTAGATGGAGAATTGTTTTGAGTAGGTTTGGGCTAACAAAACTATGATAGAGTTTCACTTATTTTGGGTCCTAAACTTATGATAGTTTTTCCTTCGAAAAAATAAAAATAAAATCATATTATTATATCTCAATTATAAAACTATAAATATTAATTTATATAATGCATGGCAATACCACTGTAATCATATGCTAAATGTTGTCAAAATAACAATTTTATTCATCTACCGTTTATTAATCATATTGGACCACACAATTCAATAAACATATACATAGATAATCCAAGCTAATTAAATATTGTAAATAAAAATTAATTATTACTCCACCATAATTCACACCCTAATAAAAGAAAGAAACAAAAAATATATATAACAATAATTTGGTCTTTGGTTGTCATAGTAAATAGGAAAATGGTTTTATTTTTCTCGTTGTCATTAAAAAACGATGGAGCAGATGTTAAAGAGATCCTAATTCAACGTAGTTTATCTTGATTCGGGATCTTTTGATAAGGTAAAAAAATATTAAATTTACTTGATTCTGGTAAATGTTAAATTCAAATGTTTGGCACTTTGTACTTATTGCATCACCTTTTTTGGGGTCTTATCTTGTATAATAAATGTAAGAAAAACAAAATGGGTATAAAATGTGATTGAAACTCGTTTTCGTTGTACTCCTGTGTTTGTCTAGATTGTAAGAGTAATTACGGATGTAAAAGAATCTACATATATTAAATTAGTCAACGTTTGGCTCAATTTATAACTTGTTTGGACTAAGTTGGTAACTAAAAAAATTATATAGTTAAATTCGATTTTGTACCAATATATAAACTCAAATTTATTTTGAAAGTGAATATTTAAAATTGAATGGCTTGACTTGATTCATACAATTTTACCCATTAATATTCGATAAAAAAAATAATTAAATATAAAACGAGTTGACATATCGATCAAGTATCCTAAACTAAATTATCAAAAAAATAAGGGGGTTTACTAAAAACGCTATCTCGCTCTGCTGATAAAAAACCATAGCCGCTGCTTGTTGGAAAGGAGGAAGGCGATGCTTTCTCTCTCTCCGGCATTGATCTCAGTTCGATAAGGTAGTCCTCTTCCGGATATACTCCTTCACGTTCTCCCTCCTCTCCGCTCAGTTCGTTGTCGTCGTTGCCATCCTTGTCTAGCCCAGCGCCTCGCACCACCCTCACCCGCCTGCCCTCCGCCCGCTTGCATATCTTTTCCGGGAGTCAGTTGATCGTGGAGTTCCGTCCAGATGAAGCCTTTTTCGGACCTAAGTTAATTGATGTTTTTGTTGGCTGGTTTAGTGTTAGTCTTTGTCTAGAGTAGATATGCATTCAATGCGCTTTAGATCCTTTCACTTAGGTCTATACTAGTTGTAAAGCGATACGCAAGCTATGCGTTGTGAGAAGCTAACTACAATCACCATATTCCTACAAAAACTAGATTGTTATGACTTTTGCAACGTTCAACAAATTGTATGTATATCTTCAGGTTGATATATAAAATTGCGATAAATCTTTTTTAAAAAAAAATATCAGATAAACTCAACTTTATATCTGAACGTAACACAAAAAAAAAAAACATCAAATACTTAAAAGTGTAACTAGCTTACAACCTTAAATGTTCTAATGTAAATCTATCTTATTTCTATTTTACTATGGTATAATTTAAATTCATATACTATAGTACAGTTTTATAATTTATATTTCAATTTTATCCAGTTGTAAAAGTAGTTTAATTGGTTTGTGGAGCAATCAACCAATCGTCCCTTCTACACGTGAGCTTCAACATAGCTTTATTGTGTTGACCCCACCAGCTTGAACAAGTTCTTTTGTCCTATTAGGCTTACAGACAGAACCATGATATCATCACTACTTGCGCACTTGTAGGATTGTCCGTATTATTCTAAATACACATTTTCACGTAAAAACCACTAATCAATAATAATTATCCATAATTTTTCTAGAAACATGATTACATTTTTACCACTTTCTGGTAACTTTTTAGCTGTAACGTGGAGCAGGGGAGCCAAAAACCGTCAAGTAAAAAAAACAAAAAACTGAAAATAATAAGTTTTAGGGTTAACTATGCTTAAATATATTAATATATATATTTGGATTTCAGATGGATATTCTAATATTTGTTATTATTTATGTGGGTACTTAAAGTATAAAAAGTATCATAATTAATATTTTCCATTCATATATGTAAATTTAAAGTAAAATAATAAAAATATCACTCATAAGTTTTCAAATTTTCAAAGCATACCATTTAAATGACGAAATATTTGTTTTAGGGTTTAATTTCGAAGGCATTTTCGGTATTTCTAGGAAAAAAAAATGAACAGTAAAGTAACAGAGCATATAACAAAAGCTATATCGATGATATACTTAGAAAGTTTAGGTACTCATCAAAGCAATAACAAGTATTAAGATATACATCTGAAATTGAGTATAGATTATGGTTATGTGTAATTAACCCTAAATTTTATTAGAGTTAGCCTAGTAGTTAAGAGAGGTATCTCTTACTCACAAAAGACTGAGTCCTGGTGGGAACAATAATTATTATGGTTTGAGTTGTTTGTATTATTTGTAGTTTTTCGTCTTGGGTTATCTTATTTGCGTGTCCTGGTGTGTTATTTCGTCCGATCTGATTGTTAAACGGTACACGAGATATGCTCATTTATTCTTCTGAAAATTTGGTAAAAAAATTGATTTTTTTAAATTTTAAAACAGGAAAAAAATCGACCCAACCGAGGCGTTAATCACCTCTAACAATCTATATCGATTTTTTTCCATCGAGTAGATCCAATATTCTGATAAAACATTAATATTAAATTAAATACAATATCTATCGGTTTTATTTACAGTTTCAGACACAATAATCAATAGTCAATGCACCATTTACTATTTAATTATACGAATGAACAGCTTAGTAGGTAAAGTACTGTAGTATATTTACTGCATTTTGTTAGTACCAAGATGCTGCTGCAGAACTGTACTGTTTGTTTCGTTCCGAGACATAACGAGAAAGGACGAAACAAAGAAGCAAATCCAACATCCCAGAGGAACCTGTAAATAATGCAGGTCTGTTTGGTTCTGGATATACGGTACTCCAAACCAGAACTAGTACAACACAAAACAAAATCCAGTAGGTCTCTCTGGACCCAAGGCTCGTGGTTTGGGCTTATGACGTCAGCATAGTCCTATCTTGTTGGGCTCACATTGGTTTTATTAGGCCCAGGCTCAAATACAATATTTTTAGAATAAATAGGACCAGCATGAAAATGGAGTGACTGAAATTGAAAAGGTGCCGAAGAAGGTGTTGAATGTCAGTCTCAGATCGCAGCCTCTGTTTTCCTCCCAATTTTCTCTCACTTTCTCGCCTCCCAAACGGCCTCTTTTCCGTGGTAGATCGTCTGTGTCGTTGAAGCCTGCTCGATGCAGTTCCTCGATGACTGTATCGGGGACTCAGACCGTCGAGCATGTTGTGCTCTTCAAGGTGAAGCCCGAGACGGATCCTTCCAAGGTTGAATCGATGCTCACCGGACTCAACGGCCTCGTGTCCCTCGAAAACGTTCTCCACCTCACCGCCGGTCCGGTGTACCGGACCGAGTCTCCGGACTTGACCTTCACGCACATGCTCCACAGCCCCTACGACTCCA
>JAYMSW010001008.1:0-18339 GCA_036897725.1 Erodium texanum | reverse complement strand
AAAAAAGAAATAAATGTAAAATATGTATATTTAATTAATTAATTAATTTATTTTGGGTTTTCCTTTTTAAAAATATTAAGATTGAAATAAAAAACCTTTTATCTTGTTGAAGTATTCAATTTCAATACTTGAAAGTCAAGAAGGGCCGAGTCAGCCCCCAAGTAATGATCACTTGAGCTTGACGGAATAGAATAGAATTGACTAATATGGAAGGACGTGGCGCAATCTTATTGGAAAACATTAGAAAATCCACCTAGTTCTCATGGTGGGCCCGGACTCCAAAATTTTATCAAATCCAGCTTACGAAACTCGGCCGTTCCGTCCCTATAAAACAAACACTCGCATCAATTGAGAGTACACAGTGGAATCGTCTCAGCCGTCCAATCAGATTACCTACACCGTCGCCGTCTTCTTCATTTCCGAGTTCAAGCTATGGCTCCGATCGCTGTTGGGGATTCCTTACCGGACGGTACCATCGCCTTCTTCGACGCCGAGGATCAGATGCAGAATGTTTCCGTGCACTCCCTCGTAGCCGGCAAGAAGGTCGTTCTCTTCGGTGTTCCCGGCGCCTTCACCCCTACTTGCAGGTATAGTTTCTCTGCAGCCTCGTCGCCGGCCGATCTTCGGTCGCCGGTAACTGGTGGATGTTTTTGTTCGCTGGGGTTTGGTGCTGCGAATTCTCGGATATGCCCTCCGTGATCTTGTTAATTACTGTGATAATTTCTGATTATCGAGTACTCTGTGAAAGTGAATTGGATTGGAATTTACACTTATTTGTTTAATTAGTGTGTTAATGGGTTTTGCAGCACAAAGCATGTACCTGGGTTTGTGGAGAAAGCAGATGAGCTGAAATCAAAGGGCGTTGATGAAATTATCTGTATCAGTGGTGTATATTTATTTATCTGGTTTCTTAAGCATGCATTGAATTTTGCTATTTTTGAATGCTTTGTATGGGCTTAATTTATATGTGCTCTAGCTTTAAAGAATTTGTTAAAGCATTGAGTATTATACTGAAGTTTTTGGGTCTGGAATTGTTCATTATGAAAGTTAGTAACTTTTCTCTGCATAACCTTTAGCCAAATCTATGGTCAGTTAGCCAAATAGTGATTGATAAGAATGTAATAGCATCAATAGTTGAGTAATGTTATCATATTAATTATGTCTTTCCTTAGCATCCCACAGTATTTAACATGCCTACCCTTACCGTGAAGCATCCCACAATATTTAACATGCCTACCCTTACCGTGAAGTGCATAGCATGTGTCACACCCACAATATAGTGTTCTTTCCTGGTCGTTTAGCATGTGTCACACCCACAATATTGTGTTCTTTCCTGGTCGTTTAAGTTTGTCTGATTTGATGTTTAAGGCTAATCTATGCCTAACCTTCCAAATAAGGACACGTCGTTGTCGGGAAGTTGAATTCTAAAGATGGTCATTATGGTAGAGTGAGTTGACATTTACCATCGAAGAGTGTTATAGTTGCTTCTTGTTTTGAGTGTAAAGTGTCAATGTAAAATTTTGACACTGGCATTATACAGTCAGATGGTTTAGCTTCTTGAGGTTGATTCTTGGTAAAGTCCTGCTCAAATGATATGCTTATAGAGTTTTAAACTCCTGCTATCGTTGATGACAAACACATTAGGATTATGATATTAAAATCTTAGCCTAGTTGACTGGGTCACTCACCTCATTTATATATAGTTATAAATTAAAATGTTGTGATTATAAAAGTATTTACAGTTGAATTTGTCAACCTTCTATTCTATGATTGTGTCAATATCTAAAAAAGTAATTTTCCTGGATCTTACATAATTTATTTGGAAACTAACCTTCATCTTCGGACCTTGATTGATTTGGAAATAAACCTTCATCTATGGACCTTGTTGTGAATATTGTTACTAACTACTTTTTTTTTTCACTCCTGCTCACAGTCAATGATCCCTTTGTGATGAAGGCATGGGCCAAAACTTTCCCTGAGAACAAGAATGTCAAGTTTGTTGCTGATGGTTCAGCAAAATACACCCATGCCCTTGGCCTTGAGCTCGACCTCTCAGAGAAAGGACTTGGCACCCGTTCCAGGAGATTCGCTCTCTTGGTCGATAACCTCACGGTGAAGGCTGCAAACATCGAGTCTGGTGGAGAATTTACCGTCTCCAGCGCTGATGACATCCTCAAGGCTCTTTAAACTCTTTGCGGTTTCAGTCAAAGAGTTGTAGTTTCCCGCAGAGCTTAGTACTTGCTATTGTCTTTACTACTTACTAGATATGACAATGGTGGTACTCTTTGTTTCAAGTACTGAATGTGGTTGAGATGGAAAAAATAAGGCTCTTTCTTTTTATTTCCCCTTTTGCAGGCTGATTTAAACTTCATGACTTATTACAAATCAGTTGGTATGAGAAATGCATTTCTTTTACAAAGTTTTTCTTTATCATTCTTTTCTGATATGTTGTTTATGTCAGGTTGTGTCAAAAATAGGGCAAATTGTAAAAAAGTGTCCTTAAGTTTTGGACTCGAACAGGTTGTTATCATAATGTTTCAAGTAGAATAGATGGGTGTTTAGATAGATTATTAGACTTGGAAATTGTCAAAACCAGTAGATTCAAATATGATAATTGCAGCCAAATACGAATCGCATTCTGCCATGAACGTGTTTTTTTTATTGTGATGTCGATATACAACTTAACATAGTGAATCGTGACAGCAAGATCCTCTCCACTTGAGAACAAAAAATGAAGGTTTTAGTGCAAACATGGAAAATAGGTTTTCATTTGTTCTTGAAACTTGTTGCGCAGCCCATTTCAGCAATAATGGCCTCCAATTTTGGTTCTTTCTCACCCATATATATACTTCACCTACCAATTCTCTCTGTTAAAGACTTGAATATAACTAAACTATTTAAATTGTTAATGTTATAGCACACTCATATTAGTATAATTGTATTTTTTATGAACTCATATTTAAATCTATAGATTAAATTAATAGACACCTTAATCTTCTCTAGCAAACATTTTCTTATACATTTTAAAAATATATTTGCATGTGAATCTTGTCGCTCAAGCCATACAATACAGATGGTACATCGAACTCGTATAGAATATTATAATTTTCTTGACATATAAAACAAAATTAATATATTAAATAAGGACAAAATTGTGGTGAAAGCGCTGGAGATGCGTGCCAAAATATTTTGAACAAGAGCTGCACGTTTTGTGAGTTATGAGGCCACAACGGTCGCATTTAAGGGGTTCAAAAACTGAAAAGTATTAATTGAAAAATAAAAAAATAAAAGGACTTTCCATTAAAGCAGCAAATTAATTAATAATTTAATTAAGTGAACTCTCCTTCTTCAACTCTTCTTCTGTGCAGCAGTCAAAAAGGCAAGCAAGAAAACACACCGCACTTGATGTTGTTACCAAGATCTTCTCTTTCTTCCATGGCAAGGAACAAGAAAAGAAGAGGATACAGATTGAGCTTGGAGGCAATAATTGTCATAATCTCATGTTTAAAAGATGTGAAGGGTGAATCTATTCATTTTTCTTAACGAATATTTTGAGGTTTTCGAGTTTAATTCATTCGATTCAGTCATTAAACTAGATCAGAAGAGACTTTTTTTTGTAAGTGGATTATGTTCTTTCTTTAGGTTAGAAGTTCGAATCCAATAAATAGGTTGGATTGAAGTGTGTATATTGTATTTATTTGTTACATACTGATACTTAATGCAGTGGGTTATCCCATAATGTTTGTAGTTATGATTTATAAGTTATTTGTTATGGTAAAATGATCTGATTATGCTTATTTGTACGTTGAACATATAGATTGTTATGCTTACGTAAAATTATAATATCTTTGTTATATTCACTAATTAATTCTATGTATATCTCAACGTTAGATGTATAATATAATACAACATTTACATTATAAAAAACGAAAACCATTTTTTTATTACTTTACATCGTTGTTGTGAACTAAATCAGCTGTGAATATGATGTTTTGGGCATTTGACATTCATTTTTGCAATGAAATTGAAGTTGAAACATGTAAAATGTAGGAACAAGAATTGATTGGATGGAGCTGAATTGTTAGAGGAAGATAAGATGTGTTTTGGTGTTTTGTTGTGCACGGTTGGGATCTGGAGAAGAATGGAGACCAGCAGAGCAAGAGGGCCATATAGGTATAGGTACCGTTTGGAGAGAGGGTCCCATTTCTGCATTTCGAAAAATATTTCTGTTTAGATTTGAAATTTATTGACTGTTCATAAAACAAAAAAGTCACTTTGACTCTAAACCAAACGGCTCTCTCTCTCTCTCTCTCTCCAGCTTATTTACTGTTTCTTTAATGTCTTGAAATGAAACCATAGCTACAACACAAGAACCAGAAGAAAGCCTTCTATATATATATAAATCAGCTAACCTCAATCCCTAAGATTTCTTCATATATTGTACTGTTGTTCTTTCTTCTTCTTCTGAGCTCTGAACCTTCTTGCTTCTTGTTCTTGGTAGAAAAGGAAGAGAAGATAGAGGAGGAAATTTGATTTTTATATATTTATTTTACTGAGAATGAGTGCTTCCAAGTTCATTAAATGTGTGACTGTTGGAGATGGAGCTGTTGGGAAGACCTGCATGCTGATTTGCTACACCAGCAACAAGTTCCCAACTGTGAGTTCCTGTTCCTCCATACCCATCTCCTAAAAACCTTCTTTTCTCTGTAAATTTCTGAGACTTTCTGTGGTTTCTGCAAAAGGGGGTTTTTTTTTTTCCAATACCCAGATTGGTTAATCAAAAACAAATCTTTATTGAATCTCACTCTCTCTGTCTCATCTGATTTTGTATTTTTTAGGGTTAGGGATTATATGACTAATTTATGGTGATGTTGTGTGTTGCTAGGATTATGTACCTACTGTGTTTGATAACTTCAGTGCTAATGTGGCTGTGGATGGGAGCATTGTGAACTTAGGGCTATGGGATACTGCAGGTAATTCGGTTAATTAGGGTTTTAATTCAGTTCTAGGGTTTTGAAATTTCTGATTTGGGTTTTGTCCCTTTGTGCTTTACTGATTGTTGTTGTTATGATTTAAAGGTCAAGAAGACTATAGCAGGCTGAGGCCACTGAGCTACAGAGGAGCTGATGTTTTTGTGTTGGCCTTTTCATTAATCAGCAGAGCAAGCTATGAAAACATCCTTAAGAAGGTACTCACTAGAGTGCTAATGATGTCTCTTAATGTGAAAAATCCAATCTTGATATCGAATATTTTCTAAATTTGGCATCGCCGATGTCTTTTTTCTTCAGTGGATGCCTGAACTTCGTCGCTTTGCACCCAATGTTCCAATTGTTCTTGTTGGAACAAAGCTCGGTAGGTCACATTTTGATTACTTGCAATCTGATAATGCCTAGTTGTTTAAGTACTTAAGTCTTGAATTGAATCGACGTGTAGATCTTCGTGATGATAGAGGATTTCAAGCTGATCATATGGGCTCTAACATCATAACATCAGCTCAGGTTTGTAGTTTCTTGATTATAATTTTTGGAAGTTCTTGCTTCATATGGTTTTGAATTGAACTCATTCGGTTTATAATGAAATAGGGAGAGGAGCTGAGGAAGCAAATCGGTGCTGCTGCTTACATCGAGTGCAGCTCTAAGACCCAACAGGTAAATATTGTGCGAAGGAACTGTGGATTTAGATTGTCTACAATACTATGCGGGGTAAACGATTAATCAAAACCGTTTATTTGATGATGAGTTATGTCTGATGAATCAGAATGTCAAAGCTGTTTTTGATACTGCGATTAAGGTTGTTCTTCAACCTCCGAGGAGGAAGGAGATGGCGAGGAAGAAAAGGCATAGAAGGTCTGGTTGCTCCATTGGGTAAGTGCATGGCTTTTCTTGATTTCTTTGTGAATGTTTGTGCTTTGGTCTTATATTTAGAAAGAACAAGTCACGAGTGAATCTATATTATAGGGTGGGTCAAAGAGTTGACCAACCCCATCAGCTCATCATTAATAAAGTAACCAACATAAAAGGCAACCGAGGACATGTAAGTGATAGCGACATTGACCTCTGACTTCTTGCATACGGAGCTTGAAGCTCTTAAAGCCGAGTCTGTTGCTTCAGAACCGTGCAGTGTTGGGAAGAAAATTTTGTAGGAGTAATGGGGGAAATATTAAGAGAAAAGACCATGAATTGTTAGGGATAATAAGCGGCCTTTAGATAGATTAACCAAAGCTTGGTTGTCCAACTGCCCAACAACGGTATCTCTGAAGCCTTATTTCTCTCCAACTTTGGTTGGGACCCTTTGCTCTCTGGGCTTCTCTCTCGTACTTCGGTTGGGCCTCTTTGTTTGTCATCAACTCTTGTTGGGCCAAGTGGCAAAAACAGACATCCCTTCTACACAAGGGGCGGTCATGAGTCCAAAAAAAAAGAAAAGAGCTAGGCTCATTAGTCAGTTCTGTGCATATAAATGATCTCCTGTACACTCCCTGAAATTGTTGTAAAATCTGCTAAAATAGATGATTGATTTCTCGATAGAGCTTGAACTTACATAATATATATCCCTCTATGACCAAGAACCAGAAATGTTTTGATGTGATTTTATAGTGGTCTTGGTCTCATGAGCGGTGTATATGTGGCCCTACTGTAATTGGGTCATTGTACAAAATGGAACACGGGCTTGAATAATGCCAAAAAAAATAAAAATAGGTTCAACATCTCTCTTGACTGAATGAGTAAATAGTACACATCTGGAGTCAATACCATTATCATTGCAAAAGATGTAACATGGTTTCTGTACAATGCCTTAAATGCCCTGAAGTTGTAAGCTGTGATTGGTGTTCTAAACTTGAATGTGTGCTATAGGCCATCTTTTATCCTATGAAATGATGTGATATATTCTTGCATTGACCACAGGAGTCTTGTTTGTGGAGGTTGCGCTGCATACTAGACCACATGTTAATGCTTGTGATGAACCGTTGCTTCCACTAATAATCCATCGGATGGTTCTAGAAGCGATCAATCAGTTCTCTAACAATGTGTGTTTACATCTATTGGTATTGTTTGTCTGAACCAAGAAATGGAGGGAATCGTTCATTCTCTCGGGTTTGTTAGTAGATTAGCATGTGGGTTTTGGTGTAAGATATGGTTTTGTTGGGTATGTATTTGAAATGAGAACTTTGTTGTTTTGCATTGGATTGATTTGGGGTCTCTATGCTTCTTCTGGGTATGTATGTGAATCATAGCTGTAATTGTGATGTGATTTGGGCTTCTCCTACAAGTTGTGTTTCTATGGAGATTTGCAAAAAAAGAAAAACAAAGAAATCCAGGACCAGTAATAGAAATGGTGGTCCTAAAAATGTCTTGCTATTGCATTGCCAATCAAAGTCTTGTGGGGTTCATGAGTATGTATTTATGACTTCACCAGCAATATTGGGTCCAAACCAGCTGAATTGAATTTGATGCTATGGATGGTCCTGGTCAAGGTTCAAATCAAAAAGTCTAAAATACCCTTGGTTAAGGTTCAAAGCAAAAAGTCTAAAATACCCTTTATTTGTCACACTCATCAACTAACAAGGTTGGTCTTATCGCGAAGTCCGGGAGTCTGTTTTAACTACATACTTGATATTAGATATATAAATGACATTTTGTCTTGCAGTATTGACAACTTTTTTTTATCATTGTTCTGTATTTTACATTTGCTCAAAATTGACCACTATACACATGGGTCATTTGAAAATTATATTCATCATGATATTCTTTTTAAAAATCAATGTTTTTATGCATTCTAAATTAAGTTTGTTGTATCTTATTTCAACTAAATTAATTTTAGATTTCTAATTCTACCCCTGTGATTTATATGCAAGTTTGTTGTGTCATCGGGAAGGGTAGTTACGTCATTTACTAACTCCATCTTGTTCCTCTTCTCCTGCCGCGAATACAAAAAAATGTGAAAACTGAAGAAGAAAGCAAATCTTTACCACTCAGTATCCATAGAAGCGAAGAGACTCCAAATCGTCTTCAGGATCTCCCTGACTGTTCTTCGATTCGATTTCCATGGAGGCACCATCGAAGAGCTGGAGCATCCACACCCGACCCGAAATCATCGCCAAGTACCAGATCCTCGAGCGGGTCGGCTCCGGCGCCTACTCCGACGTGTACAGGGCACGGAGGCTCTCCGACGGCCTCACCGTGGCCCTCAAGGAGGTCCATGACTACCAGTCCGCTTTTCGCGAGATCGAGGCTCTCCGTGCGCTCCAAAACTGCCCCAACGTCGTCGTTTTGCTCGAGTACTTCTGGCGGGAGGAGGAGGACGCGGTGCTGGTCCTGGAGTTCCTGAGGACCGATCTCGCGACTGTCGTCAAGGAAGCGAAGAAGAATGGAGGGCTCGGCGTCGGGGAGGCGAAGAGATGGATGATGCAGATATTGGGTGGGCTCGATGCTTGCCATCGGAGCATGATTGTGCATCGGGATTTGAAACCCAGTAATCTTCTGATTTCTGAAGATGGTGTTCTTAAGATTGCTGATTTTGGGCAGGTAAAAAATTATTTCTTTTTTCATTATCATGTTTGTTGATTCATGCCCTAGTGTGGAGATGATGTTGAGACTTGAGAGTGGCTAACTCTTTGTTTAGTGTTAATTTTATGGGTTTTAGAGTGCTACATTAGACAATGTGCCAGTTTTGATTTTGATGATGATAATTTTTGGGGTTTTTACATATTTGCAGAGATGAAAGATTAGATTCATTGTGCTAGTTAACAAGTTTCTCTAACATGATTTAGAGGTTTGCTCAATCCATAAGACATAAAAGTAGGAAGATCCATTGTGCCCATTTCATTACTAGTTCATGGTTTATTGAATGAGAGCAAATTTGATGTGTAGAGATGAATGAATGAATGCATTGTGCCCATTGAACTTCCCTTTTTAATGGTAATTTAAATGCGTGTAGAGTTGAACCTGTTTCATGTTTGGATGTGATTATTGCTTGCAGCAAGTCTAGTGGTTTACATCTCAAGCTTTTATTCACCGTTTTGCTAGGTTTTGAGGGTTGAAAATGCTTATGTTCATTCTATTTTCAGGCGATGTAGATAAATTTTGGGGATTTTACATTTTTTAAGAGATGAAAGATTTGATTCATTGCTAAAACAAGTCTCTGTAACACTTAGAGGTTTACATTCCCTAAGAAAAAAATGTAGGAAGACGCATTGTGCCCATTTGATTGTGAGTTCATGGTTTGATAAATGGAAGCAAATTTGGTGTGTAGGGTTAAACTTTCGTATTTAAGGGCAATTTAAATGTGTGGAGAGTTGAATTTGTTTCATGTTTGTTTGTATATGGATTATTGCTTGCAGAAAATATATGGGTTTACGTCTCAGGCTTATATTTATCGTTTTGTCAGCTTTTGAGGATTGTGAATGCTTATTTTCCTTCTATTTTCAGGCAAGGATATTACTGGAGTCTCTATTTACTACTGCTAATGAGTTTTATTTATCATTTTGTTAGCTTTTGAGTATTGAAAATGCTTATGTTCGTTCTATTTTCAGGCGAGGATGTTACTTGAGGCTCCATTTACCACTGCTAATGACAACCCTCACCCTTACGAACTGAATGCAGATAAGCTGCGTACCTTTCAGCTTCCTGAAACAGACAGCTCTGGCCAAAATCTTCAGCACAAAGAGCAAGGACCTGCACATAGGGATGATCCGGTCTTTGATGATATCAAGTCCAAGGACACCGTTGAAGAAACCGACAAGGAATCGAATGTCCCAGACGGTGATACATCTTGCCTTGCAACATGCACCACAAGTGAATTTGAAGATGACCCCTACAAGGGTGATTACTCTTATGAGGCCGAGGAGGGTGGAGAGAAACACGGGTCTCTCACATCCTGTGTCGGAACACGCTGGTACAGAGCCCCTGAACTGCTATATGGATCCACGGACTACGGGCTAGAGATCGATCTATGGTCATTGGGCTGCATTTTTGCTGAGCTCTTGGCCCTGGAGCCCCTTTTCCCGGGAGCTTCTGATATCGATCAGCTGGGCCGAATCTTCAGTGTTTTGGGCAACTTGAACGAGGAGTCCTGGCCCGGTTGTGTTCACCTTCCTGACTACAGAATGATTTCATTCAATAAGGTGGAAAATCCGATAGGATTGGAGGCTTATCTTCCCAAGTGCTCACCTGATGGGATCTTGGTAGTGAAGAAGCTTGTTTGTTACGATCCAGCTAATAGAGCTACTGCCATGGAGCTTCTTCAAGATAAGTATTTCATTGAGCTGCCTGTTCCGGTTCCTGTATCCGAGTTACGGGTTCCATTGACCAAAGATGAGCAAGATGAAGATCATCCTGGTGGGTGGAATGAGCAAAATGATGGTTCTGATTCTGATTTCGATGAGTTCTTCCCTGTGAAAGTTACGACCACCAGTACTGGTTTTTCTATGAAGTTTCCCGATAACTAGGAACCCGAAACGTAAGGTACTATGAATTGTTGCTGGAATAGCTGTTTGTTGATTTTTATAACGAAATAGGATTGTCCATTGTGGTGTATTGAACTTGATTCGTTCTGATATTTTATGCACGCTAGAGGATGATCACAGGCTCTTAACGTAATCTGAATATTTCAGTATTGTTTTCTGAGAACTTGTGAAGATCACTCTGCTCCTCATTCTAGTATCGTGGTTTTGTCCTGAGGTGTATAAAGTGCTGGTGAAGTCAACTGGGTTGCGTTTAAATTTATTTAATTTATGAATTATTCATCATTTTTCAATCGTCTCTTTAATGTGTATAAAAACATTGCGAATCATTGCAGTACAATTTATTTTCACACTCGAGTCAAAAATTCCACCCTTTATTATTGCCACTTTCATTCTACTTCTCACCCTTTTTTTTAAGGATTTGACTCCAATCCTCTTCAAAAAAATTCACTCACTACCAGAAGATGACCAGCATGCTTGAGATCAGGCCATAACTTAGTTCCTTCCTACTAAAGGCGTGATTTCGAAGATGGAGCAGCTGGTGCACTCTGCAATAGAGAAAATAGTATAATCACGAATCCATCAACCTCTGGGATTCTGAGAAATTGATTTGCTAGCAAGAGAAGGAAAATTAATCAAAGGTCATGGATAAAGTAACATAGAACTCAAATGGTAAATGTGAAGTCGTTGATTCCAGTCCTTGTACTAGCGGTTATTGCAGATAAAAAAGAGAGCAAGAGAATGAAAATCTTACCAATGGCACGCCTCTGGCTGCTCTTTCTTCTAAAAATCTTGATGGTGTGAAGAAGCTGCCGTATAATTCTGACCATTTCTTCAGACTTGTATATACATGGTTTGCCCCAACTAAATCTGCCCAAAAGACAATACCACCTCTGCACAAACAGAAAAATGACCTCGGCAAGTGTTACTTTTTCGTGGTAAAATTTAAAACTAGATGGTCGGTAAAGCACTGACCTGTAAGATGGGAAGCTCATTCCAAGGACAGATGCAATATCAAGGTCGGATGCTCGTACTACTACTCCTTCATCCAAGACCCGGCATGCCTCGTTCACCACTGGGAAGAGTATCATCTCCACGATTTCTTGGTCAGTAACTTGTATAGGCTGCAATAACAATCCATCAAACAATTTAGGCACTCTTCAGGCGAGTGCTGGTGGGTCAATTATATATCAACTCATGTTAGGCCTCTCCCTCTTATCAATCTTATGTTGAATAAGAATCACAAGTTTAGTGCTCTCTTGCTTCTATATAAGCAAGTGAAGCTCAAATCTAGATACACATTGCGGATCATTTTTTTTATTTATCAATTCAACAAAAAGAACGGTGTTTTTTTTTTTTTGAAAAATAAGCATAATGCATACCTTTCCATCGGGCATTATGTTTGTCAGCCTTCTACTTTCCTCAAGGATTGGAAGGACAGAAGGGTCGGGTTTTGGCTTGCTATCTTTTTTGTAAAGGTAATATCCTTTTCCATTGTTTTTACCTGAAGCACCAGAGGAATTTCATAAGCTCGGTAATAGACATAGAAATAAACCCAAATATACAAGTGAATGATTACCATTGCGTCCATCTTTCACCATCAGCAACTCCAGTGGGGACTGGAATGCACGTCCAGTGAAAGCCTTGGCATATTGTTTTGCGACTGCTAATGCTACTCCATACCCGAATAAGTCCTGAAGCCTACAATACACAAAGAAGCACTGTTCAATGCAACTTTTTTGTGATTGGAAAGATTTGAACCCAAGATTATCCCGAACACTATCTTAGAAATGTTCCTGAACACCTCTTCATCATTTACTTAAGTTGTCCAAAAATAAACTCATACGAGGGGAAGACATGGGTTATTAAATGCATATATACAAATTAAAGAACATGAATGGTATTGGTAGGTAAGATGTTGAGGGAAAGAACTCACTGGAAAGGACCGACACGAAGGCCAAAATTGACAATTGCCTGGTCAATTCTGAACAAGTCCACTCCTAAGTTGACCAACATATGAGCACCTTGTGTATAAGGGAAGAATGTCCGATTGACTGCAAAGCCTGTGCAACTACCAACCACAACTGGAACCTTTTTGATGATCTTCCCAACTGACATGAGGTCAAGAATTGTTTGTGCAGAAGTCTTATCTGTCCGTATAATCTCCAGAAGAGGCATTATGTGAGCAGGACTGTTTGTTCCAGGATACAAATTAGCTATTAGTGAATCCCCATGTGAAGCTACAATCAATCATTTCTGATCATTGAAAAGTGAAACTAAATCCGTATTAAAATAAGACTTTCTTATTCAAAAGTGTTGATTTATCTGAATCTATAATTAATCATTTCTGTTCAATGCTATTGTGATCATGCAGTTGAGTGTGGCTAACAATCTAAAACTCTGAAACAATTGGGGAGACAATTTAATGATCTATATACTAGTCAAGTTTATCTTGAACCCTTATAACCTTGTTAAGTGTTATGAAAGTATCTGAGGTTAACCTTTTGAAAAGTTTTATCAATTGTACAGTACACGATGGAGGGAATATAGTGCTGGCTCATTAATCCCAATGTTTATTCCAGTAAAAAATATAGATAGAACTCAAAAAAATAGTTCATCTTTACCTAAGCAATATTAAATGCAAGGGTAGACATCAAATTACCTGAAAAAATGTGCTCCAATGATGCGATCTTTAGAGATCATTTTTTCTCCAACTACACGAAGGTCAATAGTGGATGTGTTTGTTGCCAAAATACAGTGGGCGGGGCAGATCTTCTCAATTTCACTGAATATATTTTGTTTGAGTGAAATATTCTCAATCACAGCCTGAAAACAAGGAATAGCTGTATTAATGACTTTCAACACCAAAGCTTGCTTGTCCAACTGGTCAATCACTTGAACTTCAATCCTTGAGACTAGGGTTCAAGTCCCAGAAGCGGTACATTTATGAGCATTAATTCATGGACAATGGCCTTATATATCATATCACAACAACACACTGAAACATCAAAAAAAATGTC
Organism: Erodium texanum; assembly: GCA_036897725.1. Lineage (NCBI taxonomy): Eukaryota > Viridiplantae > Streptophyta > Magnoliopsida > Geraniales > Geraniaceae > Erodium > Erodium texanum. The sequence continues at coordinate 4,860 of JAYMSW010001008.1, read as the reverse complement.
ATGGAAATAATTCTGCAATGTTCAGTTGGAACTTGAGACAACATACCTCGATGACCATATCCACATCTTTAAAGGCAGAGTAATCCAGTACACCTTTAAGCATTGACAGTGCTTTCTCTGCTTTCTCCTGCGTCAACTTTCTTCTTGCTACTAAACCCCGAATATTTGCTGTCATGAAAATAGATAGCCTTAATGCTATATTATGGATAGTGATTAGCAATAACTTTGAAAAGATTGTTAATATATTCAGCAGTGTATTATGCAAAAAGTATGTCCATTGACAACGTTATAGAAAAAGTTTTTGGAAAATTTCAACTCAACTAACCCAAAATTTCTTATTTTTTTCCCTCGTTGTCATTCTGAACTGAATGCCTTTGTATAACTGAATGAAAATATCACATTGTGAGTTAAAAATTAATAAATTAAATAATCACCTTCTATGACTTGTATCCCCTTCTGAAGATATTCAGGATTGATTTCCTTGAGAAAAACAAATATATTTCCCAAAAGAAGAGCAGTAGCTATGCCAGAACCCATCAGACCTCCACCAATCACAGCAACCTTATTTACAGGCCTTGGTTTAAGCCCAACATCAGTGACATTAGGTACCTATCAAGGGTAAGATAACATGTAAACAAGAGTTCAAGTGAACAGAATATCAACTTGTAATAAATAAATGAACGGAACATGGGATTTCCTTGAAAAAAATGCTGAAGAGTTCAATAAATACACTCTTTGGAAATGTATAACCATAATGATAATGCGTCTAGTTCTACCACTCATACTGCACATTATTCATACAAATTGTATATATTTCTTACAATGTGCATGTTTCAGCGTGTCATAGTTCACAAACATGCTGCTGACTAACTGAGGTAAAATATCCAGAAACCCAACAGATATATTGTTAATATTATAAAAGCAAAAGGCTGAATTTTACCAACCCAATAATTAATAACCTTGCACAAAAATAATTTAGAGAAGAACAGCAGAGATCATTGCATCACACATCGCACCTTTGATGTTAAACGCTGTGCAAAAAAGGCATGAACAAGACCTTTCGTGGTGTCTGCCAAGACTAAATCCTTGGACACTTTTGCCTCCTGCAGTGAATCTTATCTATTAGTTTGTATATATGAACAGGCTATAAACCTGCTGTTCAAATCCAACAAGCAACAATTTATCTGAAATTAAGCATATTCTTTTCCGAACACCCCGCTAAAGAGCAAAGAGTCGCCATATGTCGTCACTATAATAACATGCCATTCCTAAAGGTAAGCACCAATAAACAAACCACAAACAGGGCAGAAGTAATTCTTTCTGGAAGGACTGTCTACGAACATTGCAACTCTTGAAATGGAAATACCTTCAAAATGCCATTATATCCTCCATGAATTACACCTTCCTCAATCACATCGAGGCATGCATGATGTTGAGGCATATTTGGGGCCATCTTCTTGGCTTGTTGGCGTGCAATTTTCAGTATGCTATGCGCTTCGGACAGGGAACCAATCTTATCTGTCCTATGAAGCGAACGCACCCAAGGTTTGCGTCCCTCTGCAATGTCTAAAGCCCACAGTCGAGACACTTTTAGCAGCTCTTCCGAAGACACAACAGCATCAATAAGACCCAGATTGTTGTCTTCTTCAGACATGATTGGTTTAGATGACTGCAAAGTGTATTATGCATAACAAATTGGATCAGCATAATGAAACTGAAACTAGAATGGAGAAAATTTTAGAAAATAAGTGGATGCCTATCTTCATAAATAGCAGCTGAAAATGAAATATCCTCCAAGTCATGTTCTTCAAATATTTGTTTGAGTGTATGAGAGAGGTTATATTCTAAATAGTTACCAGCATAAGATCAATAGCTTTGGATAGCCCAATCAACCTCGGAAGCCGTTGTGTGCCTTGTAAATTTACCATAACACCAATAATCAGTCAAGTTTCCAAATGATAATTCATTCATCACTTGCAAGTAACCCAAGTAGAATCAACAAATAGCATTTGTTGCATCTACACAAAAGACTTAGAAGTTGTTGTACCTCCAGATCCAGGAATTATTCCAAGTGTCAGCTCTGGCAACCCAAGTTGAGTTCTAGGGGTTGCAATGCGTGCATGGCATCCCTGAATACAATTGAGAAAGAAAATGTCATTTCAGCAGCAAAAATAGTTGATGATACAATGAATGAAATAAGTAGAACATGGTTACATATGGATATGATACTGGTAAGTTAAAATCACCAACCATTGCTAGTTCTAAGCCACCTCCAAGAGCCAGTCCAGATAAAGCAGCAACAATGGGCTTCTTGCAATCTAAAAGGAAATGTATCCGTCAAACAGCAAAGTTTTTAAATAAAAAATAAATAAACAGTGACGAGTTCAGTAGAAACCTTCAATTACATCGATTATGAGGTCCACAGAAAAATCAGGTAAAATTGAACTATCCCCTGCCAAGCCAAACATCACCATCATAAATAGTTACAAGTCAAAAAGTCAAAACATAGAAAAAAATGGTTATCATAATGATATGAGCTCAAAAGAACATGGTAAGGTTTTTCAATACAGACCAGTCTGATGAACCTTCTGGAAGACATTGATGTCAAATCCACCACAAAACCTTCCACCATAGCCTTCAATAAAGAAGAAAAACATAAATTAAGACCAGAGGTGCATTTCCATAGAGCAACTACACAATTTTCTTCTCCTCTAACTTTTTTCTCTACAAATTTCCAGTTTCAAAATATGTACTACACATACTATCCACACAGCTATAACAAAAAATAGAGGATTATCATACATATATCCATATGATTCAATAAAACCACCCAAAAAATCATGAAACAATGACTTCCAATTTCACAATTAAAGATCAACCAAAATTAGCACACAGCCACATTCTATCTTAATTAACCTGTCACAACAATCGCTTTAACATCATTCCTCTTCACTGCCTCGCCAAATTTCTCCCTCAAGCCAGCCAAAACTGCAGAAATCAAAATCCAGAAATCAATGCAAGATCAGTTCAACGCATAAATGCACAAAACAGAACTCTAGAAATCACTACAGCTCAGCTCATCAGTTCAACACATAGAAGCACAAAACAGAACTGCAGAAAGCAAAATCCAGAAATCAAGACAGCTCAGCTCATCAGTTCAACACATAAAAACACAAAACAGAACTCCAGAAATCGAAATCCAGAAATCACTACAGCTCAGCTCATCAGTTCAAGCACAAAACAGAACTGCAGAAATCGAAATCCAGAAATCACTACAGCTCAGCTCATCGGTTCAACACAAAGAAGCACAGAACATTTCTGAAGTCGGTGAAGCGATTGCATTGAGCTTACTTGGAATGGCTAATGCGTTAACCGGAGGATTACAGATGGTAATGACCGCAACTCCGTCGTCTCCGACTTCCATAGTAACTCGAACTCCCGCCATTGCTTCAGATCGCGAGATTGGAGAAGACGATGCGAGCTTGATCGCTCTGATTAATAAGATGGTAGTGATGAAATGGAGTGAAGTTGGTGAATGAACTTTATTTATTCAATAATGAATTAAAAACTGACCGCCTACCAGAGCCCTCCCCCGCTAGCATTTGACGGAGCGACAATACTCGCGAGTCACGTGGAGAGCACAGATCTGAAACTTCGTGCTAGTTTCATTAATCAGAGCCGTTGATAGTTAAGGTTCAGTCATCAAAACGACATAGTCTGGCATATTAACGGTAGAGATCTGCTGTTTCATTGTAGCACTGGTGTAGATGCATGATCACATATGACATGAATTTTTTATCCGTCTTGGAAACGAGCACGTTGCCATTTCCAATTATAATTGCACATATATTGGGCTCGAACTCAACACATTAAACCATCTTTGTAATGATTTATCCCCTTGACACTCACAAAAACGTCTCGTTTCTTGAGGTTAAGATCTTAATATTATATTTCTGACTTGAATCTTAATCATCAGATTATAAGTTTGAACACTTGATCTATAAATTTTGACGGGAATATCCCGATGAACGCAGCAACCACATTATCTGATTCATTCGTAATCATGATAGCCAAATATTCCAAAGCTTATTCAGATATTCAAGAAACAACTCTAATACCTACTAATTATTAGTACAAATGGCTGGTAATTCTATAAGCATTACAAAGAGGGTAAATTAACAGCAGACATTTATTTTCTGATTTTACCCAGATGACCGGCATGATCGAGGTCAGGCCATAACGTAGTTACTTTCTACAGGCGGGATTGTGAAGATGAAGCAGCTGGTGCACTCTGCAAGTGAAAACAAATAGTCATGAGATTTTTCTAGAACAAGCCAAATATTATATGTGAACCTATGAAATCCTAAGAAACCGATGGCAAATCATGAAGCATCGACCTTGGAGCTTTCCGGAAATCGATTTATTGGTAATGTAATGAGAAATGGAAAGAATGTTGCATAAAGACTCTTACCAATGGCAAGCCTCTTGCTGCTCTTTCTTCTAAAAATCTCGATGGTGTGAAGAAGCCGCCATATAGTTCTGACCATTTCTTCAGACTTGCACATACATGGTTTGCCCCAACTGTATCTGCCCAAAAGACAATACCACCTCTGCACAAACAAAAGATGACATTAGCAAGTTAGTTTTCCACGCTAAAATTTAAAACTAGAAGGTTGGACCAATGCTTGCTTGTCAGACTGCTCAAGAACTTGAACTTGTGTCTTTGAGACCAGGGTTCCAATCCTGTCAGCGGTATCTTTGAAGCCTTATCTCACTCCAACTTCAATTGGGCTTCTTTCTCCAACTTAGGTTGGACCTCTTTGATCTCTCACCAACTCTTGTTGGATCAAGTGGCAAAAA
>JAYMSW010001007.1:0-18343 GCA_036897725.1 Erodium texanum | reverse complement strand
TTCTGAAGACCGTTTGTTTCCAATGTCTTTCAAGTTCTTCAAGGCTTTGCTTATTGCCTTCTTCTCCGCCTTCCTCGCACGGACAAGAACTTCTTGGCCTAGGATTGAGTTTGAGCCTCACATCTCCTCCGCAAGACTGATTGTATTTGTTGCGCGGAGTCTTTGGGCTATGGATTGTTTAGTGGAAGGCAAGAGGAGCAAGTTGCCAACACATTCATGTAAATCTTGAAGCCAACTTATTTGTTGGCTGATCGATGATGAAGATGTGGATGCGGCCGCTGAGTTGGATCTTCCTCTCCGCAAGTGCTCTCCGAACCTGTGGAGCGATCGGGTGAGATGTCGAGGGCAAGCTGTTGTAGCGGTTCTTATAAGGAAATGACGAGGAAACGATTGTTTTTCAACGTAGTTAAGAATAATTTACGGGATTGGATGCGAAATTTAACAATAGAGATGAGTTTCAGAGATGAGACAGAATAAAAGGTCATTAAAGACAAACGAGATCAATAGAGAACTAATTATTATTTTTCTAGAATGTGGATTCGAATTCATGACTGTGAGGTACCCACTGTAATACCATATTAGAAAATCAATTCATCTAAAAGGTTAAATTGATAGTTGAAGACTCCAGACAGAGTTTAATTTTAGAACTCAATATATATGAGTATATATATGGAATACACGATATGATCGAGAAGGTGCTTAAGAGACCGGAGCAATCTACATCCATGAGCTTCAACGTGTTTTTACTTTGAATATGATCGCAGCGATGTGTATGCAATGTCTCCCTCTAGGAGGGTATACACCTCATTTTACGCTAAGGGATATCTTGAAATGGCATATTACAATAAGCCGATGCACGGGGGGAATTGACTCCATTTGGTATATGTTATAGTTGCAATTGCAACAATAAGTTATTCGCAACAGCCAACAGGGCTGGTTTTGTACGTTTATATATGCAAAAGTGATCCCATAAAGGTTAGTCAACTGGTTAACGAAGTTAATTAGCTGCTAGTCATTAGGGTTCCAATTTTGATGGAAACAATAATTTGTTGATGTTTGTTTTTTGTAATTGTTCATCTACCGTGAGTTATTGTATGTGTGCGTTTGTTTCCTCACCTGGTCTAGTTTGGTATGCGAGTTATGCCCATTCAATGTTGATTGTAGGAGTTGTTATTCCCATCAAGTCTAGAATTTGTAATGATATCGTGAGTTATATTCATTCATGTTGGCCGCATGAATTGTTATATAAAATCTGGAGTCTATAATGATATTATCTTATACGCTCAATGATTGATATGTATATCCTCAAAACTGATATATAATATATGAGGTAAAAATTTCATAAAAATATGTATATGTGAAAGTGTGATTTGCGAGTGGTTTTCTTTTTGTAAACTAGAAAGAGGAAGATCCAACTATATTGTTCTGACTTTCCATCTTAGAGACAAAATATGTGTATGTATATATATCATTCGTGTGCCAATAATGTTGCTCGTGTGACAGATCTGTTTGTGTTGTATAGTAGCGATTGTGAGGTGGACTAATATATGGTGGTTATATGAGATCAAGCTCATATATATATATGGTAGTTTATGTTTGCTCAGCAAGGCTTGTCCCCCAAAACGAAATCAATTACATTTTTCCGCGCAAAAAAAATGTGCAACTCAAGAATGCCATGTGATTAACTGGAAATCATTTATATCTTTCGGTTTTTGTTTGTATCCTCTTAGACAACTAGAATCTTTACAGCTTTTAATGTTTGTTAACCATATATATTGAAGCGGTGAAAGGTCGTGTTAGGGTTGATCCGGTGGTTAATAAGCTTTTTCACCCATAGTTAAGGTAAATATTATTTGATGTAGGGCACAAGAGAGTGAAAAAATCAAAGCAAAAAAAAAATGGTAATAAAAGGAGACGTTGAGGCAAAAATATGTGTAGAACCAAGAAGTGTATATTTAACTTTTGGTATATGACAAAATTACAAGTATGTATATATCTAGTTGTTGATGATATTGAGAAGTGAAACTCTGATCTTGATCAATCGCCTGAACAGTGATTCAACACCTTCTTCAAGATCTTGAATGCACATATCCAACTTCTTTAGCTGGTTCTGCACATTCTCTGTGCTTCCCTTCTTGAGGGATCCATCAATTGCTGCAAATTCATTGTCAGCTTCCTCTTCGCAAGAAACTTTCTTGGAGTTCATTATCTTGGAAATTAGAGAGCTAGACTTTTTCCCGTTGATGAAGGACAACAAGGTATCTATATCCAATTTCTCAATTCAACTTACACATAAAAATTGCAGTAGAATAGGAACTGCACGAGGAGCATTGAATTCGTTTCTCCTAAAATATGAACGAGGAACATTTTCTAGACATGATTACTCATATTCTAGCTATTTATATACAGCCTGTGCAATCCTGGTTACATTTGAAGGAGACAAATTTGATATATCACTCGTTAGTTAGTCGATCATTATCATCATGTGCATAGGCATTAGTTTATGTCAACTGGATCTGCCTACATGGTTTGCTAGGTGTTATTTATTGTAAGCAACACCAAACATAATAAATAATCCAAACCAGATAGATAAAAGGGATAACCGTATAAACTAGTGGCGATCTTAACCTTGTTTCGCAAGAACTAACGGTGTTTTACTGGGTCTGCAAAAAAAAAAAAACACCATTCATGTATTTTTTCAGTTTGCAAACTGATTAACACCGTTAGTTTTGTTACGAAATGACCATTCTGCCCCCCCTGATTGAAGGGTATGATAGTTTAGGGTTTGTTTTGGGAGAGATGGTAGTTTCAGAGTTTGTTTTGGGGAGAGAGTAGTTTGGTTTTGAATTGGGGAGATGGTAGTTTAATGTTCGTTATTTAGGGTTTGATTAATTTAGGGTTTACTTTGGGAGAAAGGTATTTTAGGGAATTCTAAAAATATGGGTTGCATGTACAACTCATGTGATTTTAAAAGTGTGAAATTTAACGGATTGCAAACGGAAAAAAATTTCATCGATACATTTTGCTGACCAGTTAAAATGACCGATACTTCTTGTACATATATGTTTGGTGATCGTTATTAGGGTTGCTCAAATAAAAACCGGAACCCACCCCATCCGTTAACCCGCACCATCCATTACACCATGGTCTTCAACCCTTGGTAAAATGGTACGGTTACGGATTTAGAAAACCGAAACCGGAAGCGAATGGTTCGGGTAATAGTTTTTTACTCTCTAATCTCTAAAGCCTAGTAATTTATCTATATATAAATCTCTACTAGCTGCAACCTTTGTCTCCCTTCATCGTCTTTTTTTAATAACCGTATCTATCTATACCTTCTAATCACTATGTCTCCTCGTTTAAGTCACAGAGCACGTATCAAATTTAATGGAGGCTTGGTGTAGCTTCCCCCCTTCGTCTTATTTGTTGTGTTAAGTACGATTTATTTTCTTCTTATTGTTGGGTTGCTCTTCATCATTATTGTTCTTTAGTTATCAGTTTTACATAATTATACCAAGATACAAGACCATAGAAAGAGATCAAGCTTCATTTTCTTTTATCAATCAAAGTATAATAACTTGTTCTAATTTTATTCTTTTTAACTCTTTTTGTGAAGATTTGTATTTCAATCTGTGATGCCCCAAACTGTTTAGAGTGGTAAAATAGGGTGAAATTCTTCATAAAATGGATGGTCCGGTGTAACCCGCTCAACCACCCGCTACCCATGGTGGAAAATCTGTAAAACCATAAAGCCAAATGGATGGTCCACGGATATTAAAAATCTAACCCGTTGTATAACGGGCGGGTTACCAAATCCGATAAACGGATGGATTATCCGCCCTTGAACAAGCCTATAAAGTATCCATGTTAAAAAAAAAAAAAAAAGTATCCACCCCTCACAATCTCACATGAAAACAGCTAATAAAATTACGCAATAAATTTCATCAAAAAAAAAAAAACGCAATAAATCATACTAATAGGTATTTTGAAAAATAACGTAATAAAAATACAATAGCTGTTCCAAAATCCCAATATTCAGCGCCATAGCCGCCACCTTCGGCTCCTGCCATTGGTTTACCTCCGTCAACTCGTCAATCGTTTCCCTAAATCTCGATTTCAGCGTAAATTCTATCAAATCCATTGAAGGGTTTCTCAGGATCCGCCCATTTCTTCACTTCTGATGGGTTTTCACCGTTGATTCCACACTATTATCTTGTTTGACTTCAATCATTCAGTGCCCTTCTGTTGTGGGCTGCTGTTTGTGGATTTTTGTCGAAGAAGAAGCGCGGAGGGAGTGGGAAGAAGAGTAAGGGAAGGGCTCCTTTGAAGGATCATGGCTCTCAGGCTGAGGATGACAATGAGCTTCTTGCTGAAGAGATCACTGCCTTGTAAGTGTTCTGGGATTTGATTGTTTTTTTATCAGCTGGGAATTTTGATGATTCAGTTCAATAATTGTTTTTGCTAGGTGGGTGGTTTTTTTTTTTGATTTGCTATTACAATGTCAATATCTGGGTTGTGAATTCAATGGTAACCATTTTACTTCTACTAGGCCTCTGAATTTCATTGAACTGGTTGGTTGTTTTTTGCTGTGGGATTGATTTTTGTGTGTGTGTGAGTGAGAAAGAGATTTACTGTTACAGTTTAGCTATCTTGAGTGTGATTGAATGGTTGAACAATTGTGTGCCTAAACTAAACCTCTGAGTTTAATTGAGTATGCTGTAATTAGTAACCGCATAGCTGTCCGAAAGTTTGGTTGTTGGAGTGGATCTTAAGTTGGGGTATTGTTGTTTGGTGTTTGATTGATATTTATGACCCTGGAGGTTCATTCTAGTATATTCGTTTGGTTAGAATTTAGAACGACCAGTTGAAAATATATGTTGCTGAGATGATCTGTATTGTACTATTTTATTGTTTGATGTTGCAAATTCAAGATAGTCAGACAATCTGTATCATGGCATTGATGGGTTATATGATAGATATAATGGCGTTTTGTATTTTGATGTCCATTTCCGTAATCATAAGAATATCTACTAATACTTACATGTGGTGTTTAGGTGTGCCATATTTGGAGAAGACTGCAAAGTTGTTTCTGGGTCAACTCCTCAAATTGTAGTTAAGATCAGGTTTTTGTTATTTTACAACAGTAATCATTTCAGTACTACCACAACCGTAAGAGCTATTGTTTCTGATTAATTTTTTTTTTCCATTGTATTTGAACAGGCCTCACTCAAAGGATATGGGTTATGATGATGTAGATGTTTCTGCCCTTCTCTTTGTCAGGTTAGCTAAGGATGTAGTCAGTTCTGTTTCATCAGTTGTTGATACACATCTCTTGTAATGGTTATTTTTCTTTTGGTTGTTTATTAGGTGCTTACCAGGGTATCCTTACAAATGCCCAAAGGTGAATATAACTCCAGAGAAAGGGTTGTCGGAAAGTGATGCTGATAACCTTCTTTCTCTTCTCCATGACCAGGTATGATGCTGGTTACTAATAACCATGATGTCTAAATTATGCCAAGTAGTTCCTAATACACCAAAGAGTTTACTAAGTCTTATTTGCATATGCAACCTTCAACTTGATTTACAGAGCAACATGGATTTGAACAGAAACATATTTGATGAGAACAGAGTTGTATTACTTGTATCTTATGCCAAGTAGCACCCACTATAATAGATCCAGTATTCTTTTTTGTCTTTCAATGTTATCTGTGATGTAAACTACTTGCATTTTAATGATATATTGTAAATAAATATATGTTAAGCAATAGCCGTCTTAGGCAGTGGGCCATCAGATATATATAGCTACCACATCATGTAGATGTAGCATAGCCAGTTATAGAACTTTTGCTGATGGGTTCTGTATTTGGTGGGTCCTGGTGCAATTGAATACTAATTTGCAGTAATACCTTCGAACTTGATATCTAAGATTCCAAGATTATGTACATTAACAGCTTGGTAATATATGGTAATTGCCTTGCAACATTATTTAAGAAAACCATCATAACTAAATAATACTCCCTCTATCTCAAAATAAGCGTTCCATTGATTTGACTATTGCAAAGATTAAAAATTAAATTCCTAGTGTTTGGCTTTCCATCTCTTACCCCTCACGCTCTCCTATGTCTCCACCACTCAATTTCTATAGCTAATTCATTGGGTATGTCATTGGTAATCTATGGCTATTTAACTAACTAAAATGGAAATGGGACACTTATTCTGGGACATCCATTTTAGGAAAGTGGAACACTTATTTTGCGATGGAGGGAGTAAGTAACTATTTTGAAATATAGGATTGGTCTTGCTGCCAACACTTTTTTGCTGTACAGGATAACAGTATTTTCTTTTATTCTAAATCCATCAGGCAAATGCTAATGCTCGAGAAGGGCGGGTAATGATCTTCAATTTGGTGGAAACTGCGCAGGAGTTCCTGTCTGAAATTGTACCAGCGGAGCAAACACATGAATCTGTAATACTGGTCACTCAGTCTTGTTGGTTTCTCAATTCATTTTATCTATTTTCACTCTACTCATTGTTTGGCATATAGATTGTAACTAGTTATATTCTACAGTCTTTTAGTTTTTCTTTTTGAGCAATATATTACCTTTGTTTTTGTTTGATGCCCAAAATTAGGAAATGCAAAGAACATGGAGATCAACAATGTTTCTTGGCTTGTTTATATGTAACGTCTTAGACAATAATATAGCATTTGAAGATCTACTCTATTTCTCTATTTCTTTCTAAATGTAATGCCTTACTACTTTCTGAACATCATTTGGTGTTGACTTTATGTTTTATCATTTCTGTTGGAAGGGTCTGTGCTCGACTTCAGATGGAAGTGGCCCATTGTTTCTGGACACATCTTTTGCAAGTACCAAGACATGCTCTCCTAGGGGTCCTTTTGTATATGGTTTCATAGACCTCTTTTGTGGTTCGGGGGAGTCATGGCATTGGGGCCCTGGAATGGAGGAAAGTAGTGGGATGAACTCAGTACAATCCCATCCATTTGATGGTTCAAAACTCGGACATAAGGTTCAGGAAAAGAAATTTGTTGATAATGCAAATCCTTTGACGAAGCAAGATGCCAAGCGAGGTCCATTACTTTCCTCCACTACGAAATTAGATACCCTTGAAGAAGAGAGTGGAGATGACAGTAAGAGTTTATCTACATCTAGTTCAAGCATGTCTTCGGTGGATGAATTGGTAGGAAATGGCATCAACAGTGCAGGAGGGGTAAGTGATTTATTTTTATCTTTTCAACGTTCAGATGATTGAGTTTGGAAATTTTAAAGACGCAAATCACTTAAGAGTGGTTTCTATATTAATCTTCTACTAGATCACCATGATACTTTTTGGCTGGGTATAGTTGTTATTATCCATTTTCATGTTGCGGCTTTCTTTCTGAGTTATCATAAATGCTTTCTATGAGAATGTACAAAATTACAAATGAAGTGAACTGCTGAATTGTAGTTTGGATACAAAATTGACTCGTGATATCTTATTAGTAGTTCTTAAATTAAATCTTGCTATCTGGTTTGATCCAAATTATTATAACTAGAGGATGTTATATTTGAAATTTCAGCATTTTTTTCTCGAGGAGCATACAACAGAAGATGATGATGGTGATTTCGAGAGTTTGTTCACTGAGTCACCATCTTCTGGTACCTTGGTTGATGATCAAACATCTCAAACTATTGAAAGAGATCTGATGATGGTGGCTCTCTCTCTCTCTCTCTCTAGCAAATAAGCAACGTTCTCTCTTTTATTTTTATTTTTTATATTTTTATGTATGTTGGTTCTAAATTTGGGCCATATATTGCTTTCTGTTACTTAGGCTCATCTACTCCGCCTTGCTTGCGCCTCCAAAGGCCCAATTTCTGATGCTTTGCCACAAATAGCCACAGAACTCTGCAAGCTAGGTGTAAGTAATTTGAGTTATTTTGCTTGATTGAGAACATTTCCTCATCTAGGTCCTCATTAACTTTTGTTGCTTTCAACGAATTTGGTTCAGATCTTTTCAGAATGTGTGCGAGATTTAGCTTCAAAACCATCTTCACATTTTGATAAAACCTTTAGTCGTGTTTTTCAGCAACACGTGGTATGTCATCTTACTAGTTTATTTTTTATTCTGCACTTGAAGCCTATGCCAAAGTTTGATACAGATACTTATGTATTTTATGGACATTTAGGTTTCATCCAAAATATCTCAATTTTGGAAACCTGCCTCTGATTTTGAAGGGCCAAGTACACCCAGCTCCCGTTATCTGAATGACTTCGAGGAGTTACGATCCCTTGGTATTAGACATACTCTTGATGTAACTTCCTTTCGTCCTTGTATAAAGATTTATATGTACAATTGCAATTACTTCCTTGCAATTTATTGAACCAATGAGTAGTTATATAGATGGGTTTTTGAAAACCAAGATTGTTACCATGTTGTGTATGGTGCCTGGTTGTGCAATACAATGTTACAAGTTTATATTTCATGTCCTTTACCTACATTCCTTGATACCAATTTACGTGGAGAGATCTTAAAAATGTTCTTATTTCTAGTGGAACTTTTTTTTTTTATCAGACTTTTTTTAGTGAAACTTAACTAGCTATTTTTGTCTGGATTTCCTGCTCTTCTTCAAGTTTTTTCTTTGAATGGATAACAGGTCATGGTGGGTTTGGCCATGTTGTGTTGTGTAAAAATAAACTGGATGGAAGGCAGTACGCAGTTAAGAAAATCCGTCTGAAGGACAAAATATTGCCTATGAATGACAGAATATTGAGGTATGTTTGTTTTATTGCAGTTAAGAAACATTTTTTAGTAGGTAGTCACGTTGTAGAGGCATGTTAAAGCTTGTTTTATGCTAGTAACTGCTAGTATTTCTTGTATTTTTAGCAATGCTAATGAAGTTGAATTTTCAAATATCATTATGTTGGCCAGGAATACATTGCCCTCCTTGTTGGTTCTCATCTGGCTTGTTGTTCTTGCTACTAATACTTTGCTGGTTCATTGAGAGGATATGTACATATTTGCCCAATGCTTATAAAAAAATGTTAATTCCAAATTTTGCAGATGTATTTTTCTTATTATTTTGATTATGATTGGAGCCCACTGCTAGGAACTGGGCTTTGTGCTGTTCTTGCCACTATATTTGTGATGTGGATTATCTAGAGATTAATGTGTTTTTTTGGTTCGTTGCTGCTTTTATGTTCTATCTACCGCTGTGTTACTTTTCTCTGCAACATTTTTCTTTCATTATATTTTAATTTTGTTTGTGTCAACTATGTTGAGGTACTTAGGGAAGTAGCTACACTTTCTCGTTTGCAGCATCAACATGTTGTCCGTTACTATCAGGTAAAAGCTGCATTACCATGATTATAGCACATGCTTATCTATTGTGCTTCACATTTTCTTTAGCTGCAATTTTATGATGTTTCCCATAGTTTCTGTGGCTTAAATTCCCAAAACAAATTCCAGGCGTGGTTTGAAACTGGAGTTGCTGGTTCTCAAGGTGACACTACGTTGGGGTCAACAACTGCTGGGAGCTCCACTTTCAGCCACAAGGTAACTAGCTCAGTGGATGCTACTGGGCAGGAGAATAAACTTGAATCAACATATCTATATATTCAGATGGAATATTGCCCTAGGTAACGTCTTTCCTGTCAATTTTTCTTCTTCTCTGTATATATTTCTTTTAGTTATCAAATTTTGTGGCCAACAAATTTTATCCAATTCTGTCTGAATGGTAAATGCACCATTTTTGGGTTTTTGAATATTACATCGCCTTTACTATCATGTGTCTTATTGAAATTTACTACTAGGCAATAGTAGTACGATTATTTTCTTCAATTTACTTGACTTAATTGGTAAAATCTACGATGTATATTGTTATAGCATGAAATACTCTCTTTGTTTAACCTTTTTATTTCCTTTCTATAGGACTCTTCGTCATGTTTTTGAGTCATACCATTTTGATGAAGAATTTGCCTGGCATTTTTCTCGTCAAATTGTAGAAGGCTTGGCACACATACATGGACAAGGGATCATCCATAGGGATTTAACCCCTAGCAACATCTTCTTTGATGCTCGCAATGATGTTAAAATTGGTGATTTTGGTCTGGGTAAGATCCATGTGTTATGATCTAATCATACTTTTATTGTTCAGTTATGGGCTATATATGTTTGATAAGGTGTCAACTTTTCAGTCTCTATCTATGAAAACAGTGGTGATATAACTGGCTAAGGATATGAAAAGCATTTATGGAAGTGTATGCCTAACTGTTTACTGCTAGAAGTATTCTCAATTATGCACAAAATGTCTTTTGGGTTTGAATTTAGGGTTAAACCTCAGTAGTTCGGGACTTACAACTTGCATTTTGCTTTCAAAAAAATGTAGTTCTGTTTTAGAACACTGGAATCTCACTATTCAGTTTATAAGTGAATACTAGAGCTAAGGAAGTTCACAGCACTCCAAACTAGTAATCATTTCTGGACCTATTTTGGGGCTTAGCAATTAGATCAAGTAAACTAATATTACACATGCTTCCTTTTGTTCTTTGATTTTCAAATTCTGCAGTGCTGGATTTTAATATAGTTTATGATTTCATATTACTAAATTCAATATGTTAAAAATGAAAGTTATTTCATCTAATTTTCATTTATGTTCTTTTTTGGTCTCAGCTAAGTTCTTGAAGTTGGAACAGTATGATCAGGATGCGAGTTTTCCACCAGATACAACTGGAGTTTCAATTGATGGGACAGGCCAAGTTGGTACCTACTTTTATACTGCACCTGAAATTGAACAAGGGTGGCCAAAGATTGACGAAAAGGTATGTGTTATTTTCATCTAAAATCTGCTTTATGCCCTTTAGAGAATTTCACTGCATTTCTTTAATCAAATAATTCATTCTTCAGAATAACTTATCTTGGATCTACATACAGGCCGATATGTATAGCTTAGGAATTGTTTTTTTCGAGCTTTGGCATCCATTCGGGACAGCAATGGAAAGACATGTTGTTCTATCTGATTTAAAACAAAAAGGTCAACTTCCTCCTGCTTGGGTTGCCAAATTTCCAGAACAGGCATCACTCTTAAGGAGGTTAATGTCTCCAAGTCCATCTGATCGTCCTTCTGCTGCAGAACTATTGCAGCACGCATTTCCTCCACAAATGGAATTCCAGTTGTTAGATAGTAAGTAACACATATATCAATTTGCAGTATAGAGTTGCTTATCTTTTGAAGAAATTCTTTGCACTAGATTACAAATTAAAGGTTGGTAGGTCAGCAATTGAATGAAAAAGAAACTTCGGTAAATTACAATATTAATCTGTATGTCACAAATGGTTTCTTCAAGTTATACGGAGAGATGCTAATTGGAGTCATATCCCATTTAAATGGGGTAAACCATGTGGATACGAGGGACTAAGATATATCAAGTATTGTTACGTACTTATGTGTTCTAAAACTTGTTTGGGCATTTTGTTTGACAAGTTTGTTGTCTTTTTGAACATGTCTAAGTTTAAGTTCTGTCCTGGGTTACAGTGGACAATACATTGGTTAACCATATTACATATTTTGTCCTCAAATGTTCAGATTTTCTACGAACAATGCAAACATCAGAGGATACAAGTATATATGATAAAGTTGTAAATGCAATGTTTGATGACGATATGTTACGCACGAAACATTACCATCATGGTGGTAGTTCAAGGTTGCCTACAGATGCTACCTCCTCAATTCAGCACTCAGATTTAGACACCGAGCTACGGGACTATGTTGTTGAGGTTGCCAGGGAAGTTTTCAGGAAGCATTGTGCTAGGCATCTGGAAATAATTCCTATGCGTTTGTTGGATGATAGTCAACAGTTTAACAGGTCCGTTTATCAGTGATAATGGTAACTTATTCTCATGTACTGATGTACACGAGCTGATTATATGTTCCTTGTTTCTTATATGAAGTAATACTGTGAAACTATTGACCTCTGGAGGAGATATGCTTGAACTTTGTCATGAGTTGCGTTTGCCATTCATCAATTGGGTTGTTTCTAATCAGGTACGGGTATAAAACTTACCAAAACCAATAGGTATATCAGTTTTTTATTGGTTCATTTATGGCATACTTGCATGGTTTTAATAATTATGTTTTATTGTATGTTAAAATTGTTATTCTCCGATGGTCATGTTGCTTTATCATGCTGAAAGGATATATATGCTACTTGCAATTTACTCCACTTCTATTTTATGCTTTCTATGTTGCATATTGGAGACGTTTATAAATTTCTTAGGTTTTGAATATTCTTTTCCTTTCCGTTTTATAAAATTCCCCATTTTTTACTTCATCCGTGCACCTTTTAGGGTCTACTTAGACAACACTAAATTTGTTCATTTTGCATGAAACACTGTAATGCTCAAGGAAGCAGGATAAGTAAAGCTATATTGCTCTGGTTTTGGGAATTCATTGTATTCTACATACTTAAATAGGAAAGAAAGGCTACAGTTACTGCTAGATTATTATTTAGGTTCCTAAAGTGTGATACAGGGTTACCTATGCTATGGGTCATATTGAGAAGGAAGTTTACGATACTTCTGGTAGGAAGTTAAATCAATAATGTTAAGTAAGACATGAGGCCTCAGATTGTGATTTTGAACTGTAGTTAAGCCGATCTTATCTTTCTAACATAGCTCCAGGAACTGTGCCTTCAATGCATGTTTAGTTTTTGGTAAACATTTTCAAAATTTTGAATAATAATTTGCCATTTAAATGCATGAAATGAAATGCATCATCCTGTTTGTTGAATGCTAAATGTTTGTACAAAGATTATGTTCTGAAGTTATATGTTTCTTAACTTTCTGCATTGCAGAAATCTTCATTCAAACGCTATGAAATATCCTGCGTTTACAGGAAAGCAATAGGTCATTCACCACCAAACCGTTACCTTCAGGTACACTATGCAGCCAACCATTGATAGTCTTGTGCATTTTAGTTCCATTTGAAGTGCATATGCTGGCTGATTAAGTGGTACTTGCTTATTAACTTGATCGTCTAGATTGATGCAAATTGAAGCCTTCCTAAGTCAGTGTCTATTTTCTGTAGGGTGATTTTGACATTATTGGAGGTGCATCAGCATTGACAGAGGCAGAGGCTATCAAGGTGCTGAGATCTCTCTCTATCTTTCTGAAAATTGGATGCCTTAGTTTTTTTTTCCTATCTGAAAATGAACTACTAGTTTAGTTTGTTTCTATTCTGACAATCTACTTCAAATTTTAGATTTCTGGGCACATTGTGTTCAATAGTTGCATATTTTGTAGCCTACTGTTTGGTTCATGTTTCGGTATATTTTTTATTTGTACATTCGGTATTTACCTAAGACTACTTTGCAGACTACATTGGACATTATCACTGGGTTCTTCCGTTCAGGCTTGTGTGATGTTCATTTAAATCATGGGGATCTGCTTGATGCCATATGGGCTTGGGTAGGCATCAAAGCAGAGCATCGCCAGAAAGTAGCAGAGGTACCATCTACTACTGTATTCATGAGATGTGCATTTTTAAAGAATAAATACTCATCTGACAGGCTTTCAATTGAGTGTAGCTTCTCTCCATGATTGGATCTTTGCGTCCTCAATCCTCTCAGCGCAAATCGATATGGGCTGTAATAAGGCGTCAGCTTTTGCAGGTATGAGAAAATGCCAGATATTTTTAATAATTTTGTTGAAATAATATTACAATCCTAACAAAAACGAGACATTTTGAGTGAACTAGTTAGAGAGGTTATTGTTAGCAAAAAGTCAAAAACCAGAGGATTGGTTTCTCTAGGTTTGCAATGCTAGGGGGAAGTCTTTGGGAAAGAAAAGATCCTTCTTGTTAATTAAAACTTAAAAGTAAGTGGATGCTAATTGATTTGGGTGATAAATCTCTCTTTCAGGAACTTAATCTAGCAGAAGCTGTTGTAAATAGGCTGCAGACAGTGGGATTACGGTTCTGTGGACCTGCCGATCAGGCTCTTGCTAGACTAAGGGGGGCCCTCCCAGCTGGTATGATTACTACTAATTTTTTTTTTTGCAATAGATTACTATTATTGGTTATTCTTATAGATGAAATGAGTGATGATTCCATTGGCTTCAACATTGGTGCAGATAAATCTGGTCACAAAGCACTTGATGAGTTGTCAGAACTTTTCAGCTACCTTAGAGTTTGGAATATTGAAACGAATGTGTATATTGATGCACTAATGGCACCGGTTGAGGGTTACCATAGAGAGTTGTTTTTCCAGGTTTGGTTTCAGCTTTATATTTTATATCTAACCACTCATACTCATTGGAAACTTGGTGGGAGTTCCGATTCAATAGTAACCCATAAATGTGTATTGTTTAATGAAAGCATAAAAATCTTGGAGCTCCTGGTTTTGATTTGTCTATTGTTTCACAGAAATGTAGCATGTGAGTATCAAATGAAGTTTGATTCTATTGCATAGTTTATAACTGAGCTGCTATAATTTTCCTAGATATACCTAACAAAGGAAAGCAATCCTGGATCTTTTAGTGAAGGCACATTACTGGCTATTGGGGGTCGCTATGATTATTTGCTTCATCAGATGTGGAATCTTGAACATGTAAGCCCTATGGTGTCGTTATGATGCTTCTTTCTTTGCCCACCTTCTAAAGTTTTAATTGGTAAATGCAATGAGTTAATGTTAAGTATGTGTCTCAATCAGTGTTATAAAAACCCTTAGCCGATGTCTGTTTCTTGTATCCAGAAAGCAAATCCTCCTGGTGCTGTTGGCGCCAGTCTAGCGCTAGAGACAATAATACAGCTTTCTCCAGTAGATTTCAAGCCCTTCAGGTGCCATCTCATTTCTACCCTCCTGTTCTTTATAGTTCATCATCTTTATGTATTTAATAGATCCCATGTTCTTGTTTCTTAATGTTATAGAACGGAGTCTAGCGCCAATGTTCTTGTCTGTTCGAGAGGAGGGGGAGGCTTGTTGAGAGAGCGAATGGAACTAGTTGCTGGGCTATGGGATGGGAACATCAAGGCTGAGTTTGTGCCATTGCCGGATCCAAGCCTTACAGAGCAATATGAATATGCAAATGAGCATGATATCAGATTCCTCGTTATCATAACAGACACAGCTCAATCGGGTTTTGTCAAGGTACTTCTTCCACTTCTCAATGTCAATAACATGAACCATTATCACTACAATACCGCATAGTTTTTGCAGTTAGAAACTTGATCAAGAGTATAGGACAGATTAGCTGACTTGGTTAATGTTTTTTCACATCCCATTGTGTTCCTGTTCTCTATCACCATCTTCAACCCTTTTTGTTATTTTGAGTTTAACCCTAATTGCAACAATGTTTAATTGTTTATATCATATTAACCACATTTACAGGTGCGACATCTTGAACTTAAGAAGGAGAAGGGCGTTGAAAGAGCA
Organism: Erodium texanum; assembly: GCA_036897725.1. Taxonomy (NCBI): domain Eukaryota; kingdom Viridiplantae; phylum Streptophyta; class Magnoliopsida; order Geraniales; family Geraniaceae; genus Erodium; species Erodium texanum. The sequence continues at coordinate 2,917 of JAYMSW010001007.1, read as the reverse complement.
AACCTTTTCAGATTCCTACTTGATGCAACGACAACACAGTTCAGAAACCCTTCCTTTTGGAATTAAGACATGCATTTCCCATTACTGCCAATTTTGTGTACAGGGGCAAGTGGTGTAAATTTGTAAATACATAACAACATATTCAGTTTTGCCCCTCATTTTCTTAGTTACCACACTGTACATGACAATATTGATTACAAATTGATATATTAATGCATACTTCCATCATTGGAGGCATTTTACAGTACCACAGTAAGATATGGATGGTGATTAATATACAAATCGCAGGATATTTATTTGAATCTTGGTACACTTCACAGAAGTGCATAGAGAAAATCTTGGGCGTTCTTTTTTTTTTTTTTTGAATAATGGGGGTTCTTGTTTGTTAAAGGTGAGTGCTTTTTGAAGTGTAATTTTAACTGGTATATTAAGAACTCTATACAAACGGAGCAGAAGCCCTTATAGCTCAGTGGTAGAGCGCCAGTCTTGTAAACTGGAGGTCCGTAGTTCGATCCTGCGTGAGGGCATATTTCATTTTTTTTCACATGCATTTTTTCTATTCCCAAACCATTCACTTAAAATCATCAAATGGTCCAATTTAGAAACCTCTATAACCTAGAAATACTAAAGAGTTGTATAAAAATGAACTTTATATTTTCAACTAAATTGATCACAAGCCTTAGATTATGAAATAAAAGTAAATGGAGAACGACACGTTACATAAAACTAATATTCCACAATAATGAACCATATGCAATAAGTATTACATGTTCACAATTAGTTAACTTTTAAGTTACATTTTACATATTAAATTTTAGTTATTAAACACTTTTCAATGGAATTATTCTAACTCAACTTTTGAACTAAGTAACAATAGAACTTATAATCATATGAAATACTATACCTTTTAATAATCGGTATGGAGTTTATAGTATATATGATACTATTTTGATAAGTACATAAGAAAAGTTGTTGATGTACAAATTGAACATTACTTTGATTTAGAAAAACTAATCTACTTGTTCAACATGAAATTGAGACTTAATAGTGCACCACAAACAAACAAAAAGATGATTAGCTGTTTCATGAATGGTAAAAGCTTGAAAATATGGCAAAAGCATCAACAAAAGAGTCTAACAAGTTGCGGAGCTAGTACTAGCAAGGTAGATGCCAATCCTCATATTTTTAGTAAGGAAAATCGTATCAAGAAGCATTAAGAGTACATCTAAAAAAAAAAAATGAAAACCTAAGCTTGAAAGTGAAGTCACATGATCAAAGAAGTACAACTTTAGCAGTACACAAGGACAACTCACATTTACATCTCCAAAACAGAGGCATGTATCCTTAAGCTCAATTCACACTCATATATGTATGTACTCTTAACCTAGTAGAATCATGAATACCTTTTCCAGCTTCCACATCTGCAGCAACATCAGAATTCAGAAATAGATTGTTCTGCCACCTCCGGGATAGTCAATCCTCCGGAAACGGCGGTCGTATGCAACCCTTATTTCATATAACCTGTCCTTTCGATCCTGTGTGGACACAGTAATGCGAGGACGATGATGGATCGCTTCCTTTAAGGTTTCAGTCAGGTCCCACTCTTGTCTTTCTGTCCCACATGGTAGTCCATCAAGGACACGTTTAATCCTAGGTATAATTCTCCTGCCTTCGTCAAGGGCGAATTTGAAGTACTCCCGGCACGTTTTATAGGCATGCATGAGAGTGCCGTGCCCGGCATACTCGTACAACCAGAAGTCTTCGTCGGTACGGAAATCGGCACTTAATGCCCTCCACAGCTTATGCATGTCTTCAGCATCTATACCCACAGGGTTGAAATCATACCTTGGAAATGTACCTGTTTTCCCCTCTATGTAGCTTCTCTTGTCTCGGTCTGGCAAAGTCAAAACAGTTACCTTATAGTTCCAGCGGTTTATATGGATAGCTCGGAGCCCATGTATTGTACAAGGAGGATCCTCCACTGAATCGCCACGCCTGTTCTGATAATATCTCCCATAGGTCAACGCTAACTCAAAGTGAGTGATTCTTGAAATGAGGTCCAGAATCAGAGAGTCGGTGCTTCCTCCTGGCCGAGCACCCCATCTTTGGATGCTAACCTGCCCTGCCCGTGAGCCCTGCAACGAACCACCAGACGTTCCAGAGGTGCTGGCACCCGTGTGCTTCATCTTAGCTGGTGTGGGCCTCAAGTAACCTGTTGTCTTCGAGTTATCTGATAGTGAACTAATCCATTTTTGTAAGCCCATCGCCTCCATAATTGAAATTCCTTGCCTAGAATCCGAGCTCTCTTCAATTACCAACATCACTTGTTTTCCCCTTGACACTACCATCTGCAATCACACATATACGGTATATTCAAATCAACAGTTAAATTTGGGTTTTCCTAACTGTGAAACCAACCACATGATTCTAGCTTTCAATACCAGGAAACAACAGAAAACATTAAAGGTGGATCTTTTACCGTTTTTATGTTGCTGTTATTGATGATGTATGCGTTGGAATCTTCTGCTAATAGATCCTTCATTCTTCTCATACTCTGCAATACACAAGGGAAAAAAAGAGAGAATCAGGAACTATTTTATAGAATGAACATCTGACAAAGGGACCCACAAGATCAACAGCTATTTTAGGGAATCAACATTTGACAAATGGAAGAATTTTTATTGCGCATACCGTGGAATCGCTCTGCTCGTCCTCGACCAATTCCGCAGTGCTGTGCACAGAAGATATCTTTCGCTGAGTATGGGATTGGGACACTGCGCGGAGAAGACTCGGTCGCTGAGGCTGCAATGCCATACAGATTTCTTTCTTCGGAGACGGAGTTTCAGCCGGCGGCGGGTTGGTCTGGGAGAAATCAGAACCGGACCGGCGCAGAACCGGGTAAGGGTGAGGGCGGGCC
>JAYMSW010001006.1:0-18345 GCA_036897725.1 Erodium texanum | reverse complement strand
TTCTATTTTTCTTTAATATTTGATTTATCATTTGTCCTTGTGGTGAATGATATTCTGCTTATTTGCATGCTGGCTTTGTATTTTATACCAGCATCATGGAGTTAGATGGCATGCAGCACATAGTTAATATTTTAGTTTCTTATTTTTTTACATGTCTCAATTCTCAATACGTTTCTGTGATTTGGTAATCTTGCAGGCCTATGCATGAGATCACCTTTTCAACAATTGACAAACCAAAACTTCTTAGTCAGGTAGGTGATTGACTTATTTGCACAAGCAAACTATGTTTTCTGGTGTTTTGAAATGATTGCTGGACAAAATGACAGTTTTTGACATTCTTTTTAATGTCCATCAATAGCCTGTAATTTTGTTTTTATCTCAGCATATGGCAGAATGTTTTTGATTTCTGACTGCCTGTCCTAAAGAGCCATAAAATCTTGCCAATAGCTGTTGAGTGGTGTAAAAATTTAAATGATTGTATGGATAATTATAGTTGTATATCTGTACTTGCATATTTCACTATATTCACCGCTGATGTCATATATTAATTAATATATAACTTTAATTGTACCATCAAATGTTTTTTTAATAGTTGAATCTGTGAATCATGTGAAGTAGATATGCAAGCTTTCATGAATCTCAGGTTCTTAATGTGAATAGCATTTTCTTTTCTATGTTTTTGCAATTACTGTTTGAAATAATTTCTTCTCCAAAGTTACCAACATTCGAAAGAAGTCATACTACTACTTCTATGCTTTAGTATCTAAACGTTTTATGCTATTTTAAAAAAAGCAAAATCAAGGTTCAACAGGGATTATAAGGGTAATTTACTGAGGAATATGATATATATATCGACTTTTGATGGGGGAGCTTTTAATGCTGTAATTATCATCCAATCAATTTTTGCATTAATTAGTCTTTTTCAGAAACATGGTTGGCAATACATTGATTTGTGTTACTCTGTTTTGTTGCTATCAAATAAATTGTAAACTGCTTGCACCCTGAATTTGTTATCCTCTGCATTAAATGTATGCCATTTGCTTTTGATTTTCAGCTGACTTCTTTACTTGCCGAGATTGGGTTGAACATCCAAGAAGCGCATGCGTTTTCTACTGTTGATGGGTTCTCTCTTGATGTATTTGTTGTTGAAGGTTGGCTTCATGAGGTAGCTCCTTTGGGTATATAAATTTTTGTTTCAATTCAAGGGGTATAATATATTCCTGCAGTTTACTATCAATTATACTGCTTGATATAATACTAAAATTTTAGGAAACCGAGGAGCTTGAAAGGGCATTGGAAAAGGAAATAATGAAATTTAAGGTAGCATTTATCCCTATCTATTACAATCTAGATGCAAAATGTGTGTGAATGCTGGGGCTTTGAATTTTGTTTTGTTTCTTTCCCTTTGTTCTCATTGCTACCTGTGTTTGTATAAAAAGACACTACTTTTGCTTATACCTATTTACATAGTGGGACTTTAAATTCCTGCGAAACAATTGATGCTTGTCCCTGTAAGGTGATAATTTCAACATGCCTTCTGATGTTCTTCTGTTGCCGATCAAGCTTTTCCGTATGATTGGCTGATTCTACATCATAGCAACCAGATTAGTGTTAGCCAGTCACAGTTTTGACAATTCCTTAAATGGAGAAAGATATAACCTGAAACTGCACAGAGAGATTAAGATTGTTGATACATGCAGTTAAGGAGGTTAGGACCCATGATGAAATGTGGTGGATTTTAGCCAGGGGAAACTTAGAGTGCTAGACTAAGTAGTTAGAAAATACATGATGATGAATAACTTAATAGAAGAGATAGCCTTAGATAGGATACCATGGAGGAGGAGATTACTAGTAGATAGTCCCAAGGAATGAATCATGCAGCCAACACTGTTCAGGGAATGGCTTGGTTGCTATCACAAGAGAAGAAGTTTATACTATTGCCATGTATTTTAGCTGGTTCTTTGTCTTCTGTTTGTTGCACTAGAATGATGAGTAAATACCTCCTGAATGCCTCTTCCTATCGTTTAGATTCTTAACCCTAAACAGCATGGATCATGATTGCTTTGCAGAATAAGTAATGGTGCTAAGAGAAATATGAGTTTTATGACTAGTATTTGCACTCTCTCTTCCCTGACTAACTTAAAGTTCATTACTTCCAGTAATGCTTACTGAAAGTTAAGCTTCATCCTCATGTTTCCCCCTGATACCTATTGTAGTCGACAAAACCTTGTCTGACATTTTGGGTTCACTAAGCTGACAGCATGTGTTTGCCATAGGTTTAGGGCAGTACTTGGTGCATTTATCTGTCCTTAACATATCATTCTGCTCCCATATTGTCTCCATTATTTGTACTACCTCACCAATCCACATCCACCCACTGTATGAGAATGAAAGTATAGAAAACTGACTAACAGCAATGGTTATTTTCAATTTATTTTATTTTCTGGTCTATCTGATTAAACTCTTGTTTTTGGTGTGTAGTTTTCATTTATTTTTTCACTTCTCATTTACTAGGCACATATATGCAATTTTTTTTCTGGTGGTTCTGCAGGAGCAGTCCCAAGCAAACCAACAGTTAGTTTCTTCTGTCAGCAAGCCCAGTGAAACAGGGTTTGGACCATTGCCTGGATGCGTAGAAATTCCTTCGGATGGAACTGATGTATGGGAAATTGATTCCACACAGCTAAAAATTGATAATAAAGTTGGATCAGGGTCATATGGTGATCTGTAAGTTGTTACTGGGATACAGGGTACTTGTGTCTGCATGTGAACCAAACCAACTCTTACCTAATTTAACTTCTTTCAGGTATCGAGGCACATATCGTAGTCAGGAAGTGGCTATCAAAATTCTCAAGGGTGAACGTGTCAATTCAGAGATGCTGCGGGAATTTTCCCAGGAAGTATACATAATGAGGTTTGTGGAATAGGCCTATGGTTGTTCGTGAGTACCATTAACTATCCCCTTTGGAAAGAATTCGTTATAGCTAAACAAAATCCTTTCAAATAATGTATTTCTTCTATGCATGAGCGTGCTGCTTAATACTTCTGAATTTCTACTGGGGTACAGGTTCTCCTGATCGATCTTTAGGTTTATATATTGTTTCAGGCTGTCAGCTAAAAATGCTGCCCTGGCATGCAACAATTGCACTTATCAAGTGATATCATATACATTTTAAGTTCCTTTAGCTAATCTTATGGAAAGAGGAAAATAATCAGATTTCTAACAAACTGTATTGATATTTGTAGACCAAGTTGAATTTATAACACTCGCCCCTTTTGTAGCCAAAGGAGCATGATACTGGTAGTCTAGTTTTTGGTTTGTGACTTACATGTCTCTAACTCTCTAAGAAGATGAGAGTTTTCAAGTTCAGGAGTATATGTATTCTTTTTTTATTAATAGTCATCCTATGTATTAGACAAAATTATGTATTTTTGTCTCATACAGACACACATCAAAGAGTTGCAAGTTGTTTCTTCTTCTTCTGGATGAATGAAATAAAAACAGGAAAGCAATTTTGTTTCTGGTCATAAGTTTAGCATGAGAAATCTCTTGGGACTTATGGGTTACTAGAAGCTAAACTAGTTATGGTGGCTATAGCATCCCTTGTTAAGGGTTTGCTCTTCAGGTTTAATTGCCCTGGCCTGTCAAATGCAGAAGATTTTCACATATTATATAAAAAGAACAATGAAATGGGATATAATGTCTTGCAGTAAACTTCCTACTAATCCATGTTTGAGTATTATGAATATCAACTTTCAGAAAATCAACAATGAGAAGCAAAGCTGCATAAAAGTTCATTTATGACAATTATATCCCGGCTTCTATCATTTACTTGAATACATGCATAAACTGAACTTCCTTTTGGCTTGAGTTAAATGCTTTTTTCACTGTATATATTCTGCAAACTCAATGTGGTGAACACAAAATCATTTCTTGATTTACATGTAATGGGCTTTATATAAAACTTTCAACATGCTGATGAATGATGTTCTGGTTACCTTTGATCAAATATCTGGCTTGCCAGCTTCATTTCACTGACAGTTCTTTTGGTTAACAGGAAAATTAGGCACAAGAATGTCGTGCAGTTAATTGGTGCATGTACACGGGCACCAAACCTTTGCATTGTGACTGGTAAATTCTATTTTCCCTTTTGGTATGATGTTGATAGGAACGACCAATTTTATTTATATATTATCCACATATGCCTTCATCTACCTTCACTCCATCACTTTTTGATGTTTGTTTCGGCTTTGTCAGAGTTCATGTCCAAAGGGAGTGTATATGACTTCCTGCATAAACAGAAGGGGGTGTTTAAGCTTCCATCTCTGCTCAAAGTGGCAATTGATGTCTCCAAGGGAATGAACTACTTGCACCAAAATAATATAGTTCACAGGGACCTAAAGACTGCAAATCTTCTAATGGATGAAAATGAAGTGAGAGAACTTCTTCATTGTGCACATCACTGTTTAAATTCTTTCCTTTTGTATTCTGATTTGTCTGTGTGAATAATATATTCTAGAAGTTAAGCTCTTTTTAGTAATTTACTTTTTTTTTGGGTAAAGGAATCAATCCTTAATCCTAGATTCTTTCTGGACAGGTTGTTAAGGTTGGTGATTTCGGGGTTGCCAGAGTACAGACTCATTCTGGAGTGATGACTGTCGAAACTGGGACATACCGCTGGATGGCTCCTGAGGTTTGATACTTAGTCCTCTGACATTTACTTTGGTTTCTTGATCATAATATTTTCAAGACCAATTTTGCTAGGACATCCCAGTTTGCCAGGGATATATGCAGTTCTTTCGTAATCCTTGTCTTCAGATATCAACTTTACTTTCTTGATCATAATCTTTGCCATTTGCATTACCATAATTTGTTACCAGATGTTTTTGTCAAGGAATATTTGAAGACTTCGTAACCATTAGGTATGCCATTTTGGTACCAAAGCACACGAAGGCTGAGTTTTCTTTGGCATTTCACTCCTTGTTGCTCATTTCTCTTGCTAGACTATAATGCTACGGTTATGGTGTATAGTTTATTTTGTTGTCCACTTATTTCAGAAATGAATTTTTATTGTGCTACCTCTGAAGAGGAAGCATTTCCTTACCATGGCCTTTATGAATGAAGGTGATTGAACACAAACCTTATGACTACAAGGCAGACGTATTCAGTTTTGGAATATCACTGTGGGAGCTTCTAACTGGAGAAGTAAGTTCTCTGTTCTTCAAAGTTCTCTAAAAGCACACCTCTGTTGAAAAGTTAGTGTCTGATTTGATTTTTTGCAAGTGAAGTTAGTACTACACTTTCTCACCTTGTCCTCATGAGCTCCCACTTGGGAAGCATTCATGTAGTAGGAACTAATTCATGCAAGGATATAATTGGTAACCTATGCATAATTCACTTCTTAAAAGAACATGGACACTTATCATTGAAGTTACCTATACATACCAATAATATTCACAAGTAATATGTTGGTTTGAATCCATGAGTTCCTTGCAACAAAAACACAAGGATACATGAGTGCAAGTCCAATGCCAACTTACTCATCCTTAATTCTTACAAAAGAAATGAAAAGTGGAAACTCATTTTGGGACATAAGGAGTGTTATTTTTCCCTTGCTCTTCACGGGGATGCATACTTTATTTTTTACCCGTTCTGTTTGATTGAAATTTCAGATCCCTTATGCGTACTTAACTCCATTACAAGCAGCAGTTGGTGTAGTGCAAAAGGTATTTCTTTCTTTGAATATAAAACCCGCCGAAGTTATTTTCTTCTTCTGAGTAGCAGTTGACTTGAATTTATCTTATTAGGGTATACGACCTACAATACCCAAGAATACTCACCCAAAGATTGCCCAATTGCTTGAGAGATGCTGGCAACAAGACCCCACTCTAAGACCAAACTTCTCTGAAATTCTGGAGATACTGCAGCAAATAGCTAAGGAGGTACTGTAAAAATGTATGGATATACAATTTGGCCTTATAAACCGTTCTAATTATATTTTCGGTGGCAGCAGGTTGGAAATGAGGGAGATGGGCGCAAGGAAAAATCATCAGGTGGTTTTTTCTCATCACTCCGAAAGAGCCATCACTGAACTCGTTCTTTTCTGGAGCCTTGAGAATGTAGAGATTGATTTTAAAAATGACTTTATGACCTGACTGAGGGCCCATTGTTAGATATTGTGCATAGTAACTCGGCGGGAGATCAACTGCCTGATTGCTATCTCCTGATCTTTTAATCCCCAGGAGTTGTGTTTTCATGTTTTTCTTATCCTCTTTAGTCGAACTTGCCTTCCCAACATTCGCAATGTGTACAAAATGGGTTAGGTTGAAGAACTGCTGGTTAGTGGATGCTTTGCTTTCCATGGTTTGGTTCCCCTTTTTTCGTTCCATGTTACTTGTGGTAGCTTTGCTCAAAAATAAGAACAAATATTAGAAACTGACTGGCTATTAATCATAAAATGTATTAATTGCTAGTACATTCCCATGGTCTCAACTGATTGTTGTGTACCTTGAATTATTGCTTTGAACTCTTCCTACAAATCCAAAGACAGGTTAGCAATTTGTGGTTCAATTTACTAGAAAGAACATAGGCCTGATACTTGCGTGTAAATACGAGCTTTGGCATAGGTACATATTTAAGAAATAATGAAAATAAATCAAAACACAACCGACTACATCTCTATATACAGAGTTCATACTGCTACTCTAGTGCTGCACCAATTGCAAACACGATACCCCATTCTACAATACAAAGAGAGTACACAAACTTTTTACAAATCAGGGATTCATTCGTGTTTCACTTTCTCTAATGAATTGAGTTCATCTGCTAGGACATTCTTCAATCACCTTGACAGTTTCTCTAGCTCAACTAAAATATGTAGTGCTCATCTTTCTGTTGGAAGCCCGGTTTGCGTCCAGGAAGCATATCCACCAGCAACATCTGTAATGCCGGTAAATCCCTGCATCGCACAAAATCCTAATCATATATCAGAAACCCAAGGAAACTATTTGCATTGAAACCTTCTCGTATTTCTGATCGATTCAAGTAATGGCTCCTTGGCATGCAAAGATCATTATATCAAATTGAAAAGAACGGCTGCTTTAAACAATGCTCACTATATGTTTCTAGTGGTTATGCTTAATGGCCAGGATGAAGCCATGTCCACTATAAAGCTTCTAATGATGGTTCGAGATTTCTTGACTAGTTTTGCCTATCAATTAATTGAACGTTTCAGAGGAGATCTCTACCAGTATATCATAACTAAAGACAATCCAAAACAGAGGTACTTCTCACAGCTCTAATCAAAATGTTGGCGTTCCCCTGATTCTAGTAAGCATAGATGATCACTTAATAACAAAGTTAATAGCTAAAGAGAAGGGAGCTAGGAACTTACAGCAGCTACAAGGTCGGTTGCAGCCATCACAGATCTTTTCCCAAGTTGACACCCCTGCAATGGCCAAGATATTAAACAACTAGAATTATGACAATTAGAAAATAACAAAAGAAACCCCAATTTCAACATAAAAGAAATCGACATGGTTTTGAAGAGCAAGGATCATACAACTATGATCTCATCGTCTTTTCTGAAATGTGACAACACTTGCGCCACAAAGTCGGGGTTCTTTGACATCCCTACACAATCAATAAGCTAAGTCAGTTCAGTTCAATATCTCGTGATTGGCAAAGGATTACGAGAACTTATCATTGGTAACATAATAACGAACCTGATCCAACTTTGAACATGTAAGGAATGTTAATGGCCCCAGGGGCATGCCCAGCACTGAACTCTTCACTAGTCCTGTTCGATCAACCAACAACAATAACCATATTAAGACACAAATAAAAGCAGAGTAATAATTGTTTTCAACTCCTGATTAGCAGCCGAAAGCAGAGAATGAATTGTAATTGATTTCTCACCTAACATCTAAATATTTGTGTCCAGCTTGAAGAAGCTCATGAGCCACACGAACAGGCACAGAAGTAGGCGTGTGGGACTGGGCGGTCTCTCTGAGACCAGCCTTGGGGCTTTCATAGAGACGACAATAACAAAGATGAAACCCAAATAGATTAAGAACAAAAATAAAATAAAATCGTGCTTTAACATTAGTATAATTTACCGGAAATCCGAAGAAATGCTGCGCACAACACCGATCGCCGGTAACGACGACCCAGGTGTCGGCAAAGACCTGTGATTAATGGGTTTTTGAGGGCAAAGAAGAGGAGGAGCTTGACGGAGAAAGCACTTCAGGTTGGGCGATGAAAGCAGGATCGTACTGTTGGTCACCATTCTTCTTCTTCTTCTAAGTGTGGTAATGTTATTGCTGGGAACTGAAAGCAAATGAGAAGAATAAAAATGGGTGGTGTTGGGATGAGGATCAGAATTGGCGGAAGGAAATAAAAACGGTCGAGAGATCTGATCAAGGAATGAGGGTGCAGAGCAATGTTATGGGTGTGCCACGCCACCTGTTGCTGTTGGTATTATCCATTTTCGTCACGTTTCTCGATGCACGCCACGTGTTCTCAACGCAGATAGTACACGTGGCAGATCTGTCATCTCATCCAAAACCTCCTCATATCAGTTTAACTATACAACATTTTTCACTATTTGATTTCTCGAAACTGGGCCTGACTGAACCTGGTTCTGGGCCTGGGCCTGAGAGATGAAGAAACTTTGACCTCTTGAGTCTTGCCTTTGCCATTTCTCAGCTGAGAGAACCACTACAGTACAGTGTAGACATAGCCATGGCGAGCTTCCTCAGCGTATCGTCTCCTCCATCGCTACTGTCACGCTTCTCTCCTCATCTCCCTCCTATTTCATCCTTGCCCAGAAGTGGAAGACTCCTGCTTCTCCCAGCCAAGTGCTTGCCTTCGGGCCCAGGTCCAGACGACAATTCACTAACCGAGACCTCGCCGTCGCCCTCCTCGTCTTCTTCTTCTTCTTCTCCTCTGTCTTGGAGCAATTCAACGTACAATTGGTGTGCTGGGATCGGAGTCGTAGGGTTTATTGAAACTTCCTACTTGACTTACCTGAAGCTCTCTGATTCAGATGCGTTTTGCCCAATTGGTGGAGGCAGTTGCAACAGCGTCCTCAACAGTGATTACGCCGTCGTCTTTGGTATCTCCTCTTCTTCTCTGCTCTGCCCGTATCTTTTCTAAATGCAATAGCTTGAATTGGGCATTTAGTTCAACCAAATTGATATGTGTTCTTTGTTGAGTTCACTGTTCGGTTGCAGGGGTAGCTGATGAGAAAATATAGATTCATTACTTCAGTTACTGCATTTGTTTGCTGCCATGAAATGCTTGACTTTAAGCTTGCTCTGAATAGGATTTTCTAGTTGATTATACCAAAACTCCAAGCTTTGTTGGATATTTAGCTCTTCATTTGTTAATGATTGAAACTCCAATGACTTCATGGATTGATTTTTCTGTTCTTAAGTCAATCTATATAGAATGGGATAGTCAAGGGTACAGTTCTACTTATTTCACCAAAGTAGTGTTTAGTCTTGAATTGAATTGAACCAGTGTGTTACATTGGTACTGAGAAATAAGACAAGTGAATGCATTTTTTTGTTGTTGATAATTCCACTGTTTCCATGCTTACTTTATAATGAATCTCAATGATGTGTTGGGGAGAATGAATCTTTCAAGGAGGAGACACAAGTCATATCCATGATATGTATATTGTATACCACTTTGACTCAAAAAAACTTGCCTAGGTCATGGGTTCAAGATGTATAACATCACTTTCTTAATCCCCTATGTGGGACCAAAACTCATTTTTGGACACCCAATAATCTCCCCTCCACATTTAGCTTTTGTTCACATCGGTGTACTCACTTCCCTCCTTACCTCAAATCGTGTTGCACACCAAGCCTAATCCGCCATAAATTCCAGACTCGGCTGACCGATCTGATCCGAAGAGATATGTGCAACCTTGCTTTGATACTACTTGTTGGGGGAGAACAAGCTTTCCAATGTGGGATAAAGACGTACATGTGGACACCCAATAAGATTAATCCAGTTTTTTTTTTCTTAATTGCTTATATAGTGTTAGAAAACCTCCTTTAATGACATATTTACCATTGTTATTTCCTTTGTAAAATATGGTTTGTGAATGTAATCTGTTTCAAGACATGCTCTTTCTTATGCTAAAAATTACATTTTTGTATATCCTAACTGTTTCCTTTTGAAGAAGCTGTGGATAAGAGTTGGGGGAAGATATTTTCCTTCTTTAGCTATAATTCTTCAGCCTAGCTTTTGAAGAACTTTCTTCTAAATGTTTTAGCTTACTTTTATTTTGTTTATCTTTTTAGAAGATACTTCTTGAATGTTTTAGTGCTTTTGTATATATAATTCATAAATTTGTGCATGAATAAATATATCTATGTCACTTGGAAATAATACTCCGGTATGCTAATGATTGTCATTTTCATTTCCAGGTGTTCCACTTCCACTTATTGGAGCAGCCGCCTATGGCTTGGTTGCAACTCTTAGTCTACTGTTGTCTAGGAAAAGCTTGCCTTTTGGAATTGATGAAACTGATGGTTGTCTGATTTTACTTGGGAGCACGACCTCCATGGCAGCTGCTAGTGCATACTTTTTGTACATTCTAAGCACGCGTTTTCCAGGAGAAGCATGTTCTTACTGTCTGCTGTCAGCTATGTTATCATTTAGTTTGTTCTTCATCACTCTAAAGGTGTTTCCTTATATGCTTTTTGTTATCATTATATGTTTAGAGTTATTTTATTTTTATTTAACTTGGTCTTATGAGTAATCATAATACTACTACTTTGGATATTGTTCTGTAGGACTATAGATTGCAGGATATAAAAAAGGTGGTCGGTCTACCGCTATGCACAACTGTCTTGGTGGTTGCTGCATTAATGAACTCGTATAGCAGTTCTCTACCTGTCTCTTCAAGGTGACTTGTGCACATGGGTCTTATTATCAAACAATTACTCGTATATGCATGAAACAATGGCTCTTTTGTTTGTGGAAGAAATGTTTTTTTAGTTTCGCAATAAGAGTCTCTCATCCCAAATCTATTGTTGTCATTGTTTTTCTTTTTGTAGTTTGGCTGAAGATAATATTCCACCATTTACTGTTGAGATTACTACAGAATCAAGTCCCCTGGCCCTCGCCCTTGCAAACCATCTTCACTCCATTGGAGCTAAAATGTATGGAGCTTTCTGGTGTTCCCATTGTGTGGAACAGAAACAGGTGCTTCTTTTGAAACCTTATGTGGTATGTATTGATAACTAGGAGCCTGGATTTTAAAATGTCTGTGAATGAGGAGGATGTCCTTTTCATTCCGACTTGAAATTATAACTGAGCTACGTAGAAGAGAGCTCTAAGTTTTTGTGACCCTCACTTTGAGAGAGGCCCTACAAGGGATGAATAGAGAGAGAGAGAGAGAGAGAGGCCCAAAGGGCTGAATAAAGAGAAGCTCAACAGAAGTTGGGGATAAATAAATAAGGAGTGAGGTACCGCTGCTGGGACTTGAACCTAGGGCCCAAGACCTAAGTTCAAGTGCTTGACCAGTTGGACAAGCAAGCTTAGGTCATCCCATTCCCTTTTTAGTTAGTTAATTAGTCATAGATTACCAATAAATGTACTATCATGAGTTAGTTATAACAACTTGAATGGTGATAATTCTTCCCAATAGTCAAATTAGGAACTTATTTCTGGATAAAGGGAAAGAATGTACTGTAACAGTTATTATATGGCTTACCATTTCTGTCCTCAGTATATAAGCCATCATTATGATGGTCAAAACCCAATATTCCTATTCCTGCATGTAGATTAACATTTTTCTCTGCACCGCCAACTGATCTGAGCATGAAAATTTAAATAAATTGTTGCCTTGTGCAATCGATGCAGATGTTTGGACAAGAGGCTGCAAAGCTACTGGACTATGTGGAATGCTTTCCTGATGGGTACAGAAAAGGGATTAAAATAGCCAAGGCATGCTCAGATGTCGGAATTGAAGGGTTTCCAACATGGGTAGTCAATGGTCAGGTAATATAAGAAGTTCCGTTATGAACCTCATTTCTTCATTGTTCATCTGAGGTGACATCTTCTGTAATTGGGTTTCTTTTACATTAAAACTTCTCTTCCAATCTGTTGTACTACTGCTGTTTCTCTGGTTCTTGTTCGATACACTTACTGGGCTTTTCTCTCTTTCATCTTCTTTGTTAAGGTTCTGAGTGGAGAGCTGGAATTGTCGGATCTGGCAAGGGTATCCGAGTTTAATCTTGATGGGCTGAGTGAACCCAGTTAGAATAGTTCATTGAGCTAAGAGTTACACTTGATGTATAGATTACAATAAGTATGAGGTTGTTGGTTCCCTTTCTCATACTTACATAGTTAATGGTGATGAAATGAAGATGGTTTGGGGGACATTGTACTTTCCTTAATAACTACAACCTTAACTATTGTATCATGGGGCATTGGGAACAAAGAGCTAATGTCAGATACCGAACACAATATAAACTTAGTTACAGGCAATTGAGACCCACTTGGGAATATGTATGGTGAGTAACTACTTACTGATTTATAAATTATCGGTACTAAATTTCCTTCACTGTTCTTTGTTGACCCAAAATATTGTTACAGTAATTAAAACTGAAATTGACCAATGATGAGGATGAAAATTCTTATCACTTGGAATAGAAGAGATACGAAATGTGTTATTAACGAAACATGGGTATATTTGACTTCGATTTATTTGTTAAATACGATCTATTGTAATTTAATTTTGTTTTAAATTTAACTATAACTAACTCAAAGTTACATAACGCATCAAGCTGCAACTCTTAGATACTTTGGGATTGCTTTCTAAATTAAAAATCTATGACACTCGTGTCACATTCGACAAGCAATCGCAATCTTATCTAGAAAAAGTAGGTTTGTTTTGAGCTCGGAAAAGATAATCTAATATACAGTAGATTGGAAAATATATTTTATAGCAATTGCATAATATTATAATATAATTGCGGGTCATATTCTCTTCACCCACCCTATCCAAAAATAGGAAAAATCATCCTGAAATAAAATATCAGCAACCAGCAATTTTTATTAAAAAAAAAAAAAAACAGACGGTTGAGATTGAAAGGAAATATGGAGACGGTTTAACAAAGAAGATGCTTTAGAATATACTCACTTTGTACTATTTCATCATTTTTCGGATTATCTCAATAAATATTTTTGCTTATTTTCGCATCGTCACTCTTGTCCTCACCTCCATTACTTTTTCTTATTTAAAATTTAAACCCTCTCTTCTTCAATCGCAGTTCACGTTTCTCTCTGAAGAAAAAAACACAGAAAATGAGTGCTCTCGCATCCCAATCCCAGCAGGAACAGCTCATCGAGAAGCTGCAAATCTTCAAGATCCAAGGCCGTGACAAGCGTGGCAACAAGATCCTCCGCATCGTCGGTAAATTCTTCTCCGGTGAGTTCGAGATCGACGTTATCTCCTTACGTATTCGTCGAGTTCAGCGTTCCTCGCTTTCGATTTTTGTTGATGTTTTGATTTTGTTGATTAGTTCCGAATTTGAGCGTGGATGCGGTGAAGAGCTATCTGAAGGAAAGGATCTATCCTCGATTGGAAGGGAAGAAGTTCTCGGTTCTCTACATTCACACCGGCGTCCAGAGCGCCGAGAATTTCCCCGGAATATCGGCGCTCCGGTCAATCTACGACGCGATTCCGGCCGCCGTCGAGGAGAATCTGGAGGCCGTTTACTTCGTCCACCCGGGCCTCCAGGCCCGACTCTTTCTCGCTACGTTCGGTCGTTTTATCTTCAGCGGAGGGTGAGCTTATGTCGTTTTAACTTTTTAATACTTCGCGGCGCATTTTAGCAATCGTTGTGTGGGTTTGGTAACTTGAGCGTGCGTGCGTTTCAGGTTGTATGGGAAGCTGAGGTACGTGAACAGGGTTGAGTTTCTGTGGGACCACGTGAGGAGGAACGAGATCGAGATGCCGGAGTACGTGTACGATCATGATGAAGATTTGGAGTACCGTCCGATGATGGACTATGGGTTGGAGAGCGATCATCCGAGGGTGTATGGTGCACCCGCGGAGGACTTGGACTCGCCCGCCGTGTCAATGTACTCTATGAGGTGTATCTCTTAGAAGATTGGCCTCGTTAGATGGACAAGAGAGCCCGGCTGGGCCTGTCTTGTTGGGCCCTTACAATAGGTTTGCTTGGAGAATTTTGTATCTGTAAATAGAAGCTTTCAAAAAATGGGTCCATATTAAAAAGAAAACAATGGTGTTCATTTAAGTTTGTTACATATGATTGATTACATAAACAAATATCTTAACATACATATAAATATTTTTTTTTACAATAACGTGTCACGTAATCGAAACATAAAACATCCGTCTACGTACCTATAGAAATATACAAGCTACCTATACTCCTTATCACGATAACAAAGAACATATTTTCATTCCAAAAGAAGAAGAAGTTTCTTATTTGAAAACTCAAAACAAACAAGATCTAAGTGTATATATTATCACAACAATGATCACTCATATTGGGAACTCAAAGCTTGAGCTAGCTAGGCAAGTAGCAGCTGACTAAAATTTATGGGCGAAACAAATTGTGTAGTTTCACTATAAAGAACTTGAGCTACCAATCTGCAGACCACCTGCGAAGGATGATAAAAATCAAAAAACAAGTACTCGTCACGATTCGGACAAAGTGGAAATTCCCTTAGGCATGATAACTTGCCGCCCAATCTACCTGCTCCACAACAAGCTTCCTCGATATTCTTAATCCCTGAAGTGAAATAAATAATTAATTACAACTATGTAATGTTGAACTTCAAAATTGAGCTCGATTAGGTACCATATTTCTCAGGATTTTTCACTAGTTGAAGGTGCATTTCGTAGGAATTTCCAATCGAATATTTCATCTCGTTTAGTTCCGAGCTCAGGTTCTGCATAAGGATAGTGAAATCCGCGTTTATGGCTTCCGCAAAACCATTCAATTTCTCCAAACACCCTCCGCTATGGTTCAACGCGCGATGAGATGGAGCGCAACCTAGTAAGGGTATACCTATGAACCCAAATTTCCTCGCGCCCAATTCATACAAGATCTGTGCGGAAATATTATAATTAGTCTTTCAATTGTCAACTTAAGTTTTTAATTGATTTGATCCTCCAATATAATATTAGAACTCATACGTGTTAAAACATAAAATTATGATTGAGTGTTTAACTATCAACTTGAGTTTTTAGTAGAGTTTGTAATTCCTCGTGTATACGAGTTCGAATCCTACTTTCTATAAAAATACTTAATATTTTTCCATTTATCTCTATTGCCTTAAGGAGTCTCTTATTTTGTAGTCTCATCTCTAAAACCCTTATCTCTGTTCTTATTGAGCTCATCTCTCTTCCTAAATTTTACATCCAAACTCTAAAATGGACTTACCCGTAAGGACACGTGTTAGAATATAAAATCATAATTGGGACTTTAAGTATCAGCTTGTGCTATATCAGCGAACCAACTCAACTAAAAGCCCAAGTTAATAGTTGAATGCTCAATTACAGTTTTATGTTCTAACACACATCTTCATAGATGTTTGTTTAGTGGTTTGGATGTGAAATTTAAGAAGAAAAAAAATAAACAATTGAGAAGAGAGATTAAGACTTAAAAACAATAATAAAAAAACCCATTTAAGCAAATTAGATAAATGAATAAGTATTTTTGAAGAAAATGGTATTCAAATATGTGTCTATAAGGAACCTATCTCTAATAATGTATTTGATGATTAACTCAACTAAAAACTTAAACTAAAAGTAGAGGATTTAATTATGATTCTATATTTTAACAACCCTTACATACATAAATCCAAAAATATTTCTTATCCATATATTTATCCTATATATCTTTAGTAAACAAAAACATCATCACACAAAAAATATATATTTACAAATCAGATGTATAAAATGCCAGTACATAAAAAGTAGAGACCTTTAGATTTTCAGCATACGCAGATAGGTAAAGTGTTGCAAATTCTTCGAAAGAGTATGGTTTGAGAAGGATGTGGTCGTAAAGGTATATGTCATTGCTTCCGATACTGAAGAGGAATAATGATTTCGAAAGTAAGAACTTAGTTTCGGTCTCGCCCCTTTGTTTCGCAATGTCTATACGCACGTTCACAAATTGTTTGATCTGATTCCTGAATGATATCGAATTGTCCTAATATACATATTTTTTTTAGTTAGTGAAAAAAAAATTCTTCAAGTATAATTGACATCTCTGATGGAGTGATTGTAATAAGCGATGTGATGAACTTAAAGAACTCACTTTAGAAGCTTCGGTGTCGTCGAGAATCCCAGCGGCCCCGGACGCGAAACTAACACCGGTTTGGATCGAACTTTTATAACGAGACATAGCGCCATGGGTGAGATTGAGATATGGTGGTGGACTTTTCTCATATCCCATCAACCTCACTAAACCAAATTCAAATTATAAACATATATTTACTATTATTATTTTGCATGTCACATATATATATACGCAATAAATAAAGTACCCTAAGGTGGCCTGTTTTTAGGTATCGTGAAGTGTATGAACTTGATTTTTTGTTGTATATCCTATATAAGTTTGTTTTAAATAACGACTTTATCCTTTAAAAAATAAATGATAAAAAAATATAAATTTTTCACTTCTTTTAATTTTCTTTCTCTTTGTATCGTATAAAGATCAAGAAATTTAAGGGAAATGAAAAATTAAAGTTTGAAGAGTAAAATCATTAGTTTAAAACAAATTTACATAAAGTCTAACAAATAGATAAGATTGTAATATTTTGTGCAACTACCATAATAAACAGGACTATAATTAGTCTGTTTTTTTGAAGAGGGACTATATAATTAGTTATTAAAAATTATACCTTGTATACTTTTTTTTATAAATATAATTATCCTATAACATGTGCATATACCATAAATTAAAGAACAATATACAAAATATGATAGACACATTGATATAAATAAATCGTACCAACTTCATCCATGACATTATAGCCATTGGTGAACCTCCCCGTGGGCTCGTGGTTGGGAAAATCTATCCCATAATGAGGATAATTGGCTTGTATGATCGTATCTACGAAGTTGTTTGTCCCAACATCTGCAATTGAGTCCCCGAAGATGAAAACAGCCGGCGGATGTGGTCGCACTTCTGCCGGCGCTCCGGCGAGGTACGAGGCCAAAATGAGCATTAGAAAGGAAAAATAACTCAAAACATTGATCCCAATTGTTGACATTTGAAACTAGAGTTTGTCAACCCTAATAACTATACTCCAAACTTTCTTTTGGATGACTTGTGATTCGAAGTATTAATAACATATAAAATATAATCTCATTTTTGGTACTCTAAATATATATACACTTTGCAATCAAAACTAGCCACTCATTGGCCCTAGTAGAAATCAACATTCTGATTTGGAGTAGATATCGGTGTTCTCGATACATTCTCATTTAAAATCGAAAGAGGGAACAAAAATTGGCATATTCCAATATTTCATGTTGCTGCTTACTCTTTGGAGTTATGGAGAAGCTTAGAATCACACCGCCGACAATGTGTCATGTTCCTACGTAGAGATTAATTTTGATTAGTTTGAGAAGAAGAAAACGTAATGCTGACGTGTAATGGGACGTATATGTATACGAAAACTTATTTGTGTGTATTTATTGTGTTGTTTATATATATTTATTACGTTTTTTGGTTTGGCCTATTTATTAAGTAGTACGTGAGTCTATTTAAAACTGATTATAGAAATCTATCAAGTTTAAAGTCTGTAATATTATTATCTTTCAATAATTGATATATATGTTTTTGTGATTGATATATAATATAAGTGACATTTGTTTTAAAAAAGAAGAAGCTTAAATGGGATACTTCCTAAGCACGTGTTTTCTATATTGGTGACTAATAATTTATTTTAATGTTTGCATCGAAGTGTATAGGTTTTGATGTCAGATTATGGCTTTCTTCAATTCTCGGAGTATCTATGTTTTTGACAGTATGTATATATTCCATGCCTAACATGACTTAGATCTTTGTCCATGAATTGTTGTTTATTTTTAATTGTGTAATATTGGTGCATAGATTCTGATTTGTGACCATTCGACCCAGTTCCATTGATACAGTATCTCGTTTTGTTATCTTGTGTTTGTGCAACTCGTACACAAATCTTTACATAAATACTCCGTCCATTAATTATATAAAGATTATTTTTTTGAAATATTGTGTATATATCATTCAATGATCGTATAATATATCAAAATTATAGACTCCCGAGGTCAGTACATTCTAGAGCATAGCTCGCGTACT
>JAYMSW010001005.1:0-18350 GCA_036897725.1 Erodium texanum | reverse complement strand
CAGAAAAAACACAAAAAGAAAAGGGCTGGGCTCGGTGGGCTCGCTTCTTCCCCAAATCTCAACAGACCCACCTCCCCTGAAATCGAAAAGACACAACCTTTCGATTCCCCTAATTTCAGAAGCTCAATCAGCAATGCCTATCGATGAAACCGCAACAGCAAGGCCACCATGTGCATGTAAGGAGACAGAAACACAAACCCAGAAGCGGCTTTGAAGATGAAGACATGAATGGATAGAGATTGAGAGAGAGAGAGAAAGGGTCGAGAAAGAGAGGAAAGAGATGGGGATCTCGTGATTTATAAAAGGAATTGAAGAAGCAAAGAATGAATGTGAGTGAGTTGTTGCGTTCAGAGAAAGAAAAGAAATTGGTTTTTTCAGAGAAGGAGAAGAAGAAAAAGAAGAGATTTTTATTTCTAATTTTTCCTCTCTCTCTTCACCTGCTGCTTCACGAGACAAGGTTTTTTTTTTTTTTCACTTTCTCTCACTACAATTACCTTCTATTCATTTTCTCTCTCCCCTATTTTTCTTAATACAAATTTATTTATTTCAACCATAAATAATTCACTTTATTGGTATTTAACTTTCTTTTCATGGTTTTTATTTAATTGACCACTTTCAGTTCAACAAATTTGAGATGCACTCTCTTTAATTATGGTAGTATTTAAATTTTTGGTAACATGCCGAAAACATATATACTTTGCTCTCTAAAACAATTAATTACTATATCCAGCAGAAATATAAATACCAAATACTAGAGATTAATGATTGAATTTACATCTTCAAACATAATTGTCTAAAATAAAATAAATATAGTCTACATTCATTGATGAGGCATCATCAAATGTATATGAAAGGTTTAAAAAAAAAAATCTCCATATTTGTCTCCTAACAAAAGAAATACCACTAGACATTTTAATTGATTTTCTTCTTCTTCTTTTTATTTAAAAATAGATAATAAATATTTCATTTTAAGATTATTGTATCTTTTATCGAAAAAAAAAGATTTATGTATCTTAATTTATGGCTTTACATTCAATACTCCAATAAAATTATTAATTGTATTAAATAATATTACAATTTTTTCATTTATTAAATTTAGTGTAACCATAACCTTGAAATGAAAAAACACAGTGTGGGCTGAGCACAAAAATTCGATCCATTTATGATTTTCCGAAAAAGGAAAAACAATAATTTTCTCGAAGTGAAAACTGAAGCTGGTGCGCACGTTAACGCTCTCCGTCTCACATGCTCACTTTAGCATATTTCCTTATTCACGTCCACGTGGCGCCTAACTATCCTATTGAGCCCCACCTGGGTGGACCTCGCAGCAGACACATGAGGCATTAAAATCAACAATGAAGTCTGCAGTGACGTCACACCATTGGCCCTTATATATCCAATCTAAATAAGTGGAGATAATAATGAATTATTTGAGTTTATTTTTGTTATATATTTTGAGTCTGAGTCTAATATTAGTTCAAAAATTATGTTGTCTAATAAATGATTGAAACTCAAATCATAATTTATTTTTATTGTGATAAATTAAATTTTAATTTGATTCGTTTATACTCTTCTTCACATTCTCAGTTTCAAATTTAATAAAAGACAAAAAAAAAACAATTTAATTATCTAAAACCCAAATAGTAATTAGTAAAAATAGTAACAATTTAAACTGATTTCATTATTAATTACGAAAAGCTTTGTCTGAGACTGCCAATAATATTATAGATTCCTGTACTTTCTAGAATTTTTCACTTTCCTACGCAAGCCAGCGCAAGATTGAATAGACCCTACGAAGAGACAGAACAGCCCCTACGGTTTGGGGCAGTGTCCTGAGATGGTACTGAAGTTAATTGGAGTTTTGTCGGAGGGTGTTTTGGGTAATAGAGGCAGAAGTAGCTGGCCATGTGCAGTGGAAAGTGAGGTGCCAGCTGGCCTCACTCAGAGGAACCCTATGGTGTTACAGTGGCATCCAGCTAAGCAGACAGCAAAGTCACCTTACGGCGTTAATGACATGCCTACTACATAGGTTTCGATGCAAACTAGGATGTAATGAAATTGGGTTGGCTTTGTAATTTTGTGTTAATTTCCATTAACTAACTGATATGTGTATCGTATTTGAAATTTAAATGGGATTTGATTTGAGTTTTTTGTTTTGTTTGGGTTTTTGAAATGTGCTAAATTGTTTCTTGTTTGAAATTTGAATTAGTCATATTTATACTTAAATCATTTAAGCTTTACCTCTAACAAAGTAAAATATATTAAAATTGGTTTATATTAAAAATTGAAGAAGAAGAGGGCCACACAAACATCACACTCAGACTCATTCATATATGACATGCACTAATCAAGCCAGGCAAGCACTTGAATGATCTATGGTGGATTTTGTGTGGACTAGGACCTGGCATAGAGACGTGGCTGTGTCTTCATGTAACACGTGCCGTATTGCCGACTCGACACCTAGTGGTCACGTGGCAAGCTCGTGGGCTATGATTGGTACGCATTTGGCAATACTCAAAACCCTTCCAGTGTTGATCCAGTTGGGACTTGTGAAAGCTTTTCATTTCAGGTTGCCATCAACCACTCTGCATGAAAATGAAATGTTATATGTTGCTCCTGCTTCTTCTTTTTTCAGATTTATATGTAAAATATAAATGGTATGTTTGTAAGAAATGTGTATTAAAATATAAAATTACAATTTACTTGAACTATATTTGACTTATATTTGATTTTAGTGGCTATTCCTATTTTATGTCGCTTGGATTATAGTGGAACAGAATTAATAGTTTACGCTATTTGTTTGACCATCTAAATTAAATATTTTTGTTTGAATCAAAATAATAACAATTTGTACAACGTATTTAAAACATAAAAACTTATGCGCTAAAAAATACCGAATCGATATGTACTCTCTTTCTTAAAATTAAAATACTTTTATAATTTCTTACATCATTTATGTTGAAGATATTAAACAAGAGGTGATTAATTCATATTTGGGTATGCTTTTTTGAAAAAATAAATGTCATATATTTATTATCAATCATGAAGACTCAAAAAACAAACTATTGAGGTACAAAAGAATAATATTAAAAATAACAAGAGATTATCTTATACACACGTTTATTATATCATCTAATATTTCCTAGTTGTTAAATAAAATGCAAACGAGTCTATCTTCATGATTAGTTTAATCAATAACTATGAGTTCCAATAATCAAAACTGGATAATATATGTATGTGGTGTTACAAAACTTAAAAATTACAATAAAAATTCTTCTCCTATATTATAATTATTAGTTTGCATGGAAGTAATAGCAAGAAGGAGATATTGTGGAAGTAATAGCAAGAAGGAGATATTGGTCCAACCACAATGTAGTTCGAAGCAGTGGGATTTGTCCTTCTCCAATAAATGATTTGGCAAAAGAGCCATCATGTTGTTGTCAGGTATTTGATTATATGGGACTTGAGGTTTGGTTAGGTCTAATATTCAATTCATCAATACAACACTCATGATCTCTATGGTTGGTGCCACATTTACATGAACTTTACTCGACCTTGAATTTCTACATTGTATACGTTCAATCTTTTTTATTATTTGTCAAACTAAAATTAATGTAAAACGATTGTTTTTAAGACGTTAAATTTAATATTTTATGATAGTATTTACAAAACTTATTATTAGTTATCGATTGACTCACATATCTTTATTAATTGTTTGATTGATGTCTATGTTAAGTTAAAAATTTCAACTATTAATTCAAGGTATAGAAATGCTTTTAAGATAATATTTTTCATTAGATTGCTTGTAATCTACACCTTGATATCAATAATGAATTGAAGTAGACCAATGTCATGATTTCATGTTGATTTTTCATATTTGGTTCAGCCTCTCTATAGGTTTATGTGTGGGCTCTATTGCAAGATTGCTTCCAAAAAGAAACACACCAAATCACTAATGATAAGATGATGTTGCTTTTATATCAAGCAATTTTCATCATTCCTAATTTGCTAAAAGATAGAAACAGTGAACATTGATTTCTTGTAAGAAATACCCCAATGATGTGTCCAAACAAGATGGTGCAAGTACACTTGTCCATAATAAACTAATAATGGAAATAGTGATAAAGAATAAGAAAATAATAACATCTTTTAATCTTAATTATTAGATTACTAAAAAAATTCAAACTAATAATCGAAAATTCAATTATAATTATACATTTTAACATATATCCTTATAAACAAATTTATTTTCAAGTTTGAAGGTCGACTATTTAAGTGAATAAGATGAATCTGTTAAGAAGAAAAATAAGGGTTTGAGGATAAGACATAATATGTAGTTTAGTGAGAAAAATAAGGACTTGAGGATAAGACATGTGGTTTAAGAAGAGTATATAAAACAATAGAGAGCAAATTAATATGTTTAAAAATTGTAAAATTTAAAGTTGTGTTTATGAAGTATCAATTCTCATGTCATATTAAAATAATAATTGAAAAGTTTAATTATATTGTATGTATATTAACATTAACCTGAGCCAATACACAAGATAAAACATAAAATTATAGTTTTATCGTGACTAAATGAAACTTGATTAATATAAAAACTAAATTTGATGCATAGAGAGATTTTAATTAATATCTCGTCACATGCATACTAGATAAAAATAATCTATGTTTTAAATATGAGACATCACATACCGAACATAGATGGGAAATAGGATATAAAGGCAAGTAAAGACCAAACTGTAATATTAAATTGATGTTCGACTCACCCAAACGGCTAAACACGTAAATTGATATATAATTTCTCAAGATGGATGCTAAATCCAAATTATAGTTTGGATCTTGAGTACAAAAAAAAACGTTTTATTTTGTAATTTAAATCTAATTTGAAGGATAAGTTTAAGAAATGAGATCAAACTCAAAAGAGTCGGTGGTTTTGACTGCATTTTCACATGGGAGAAAGAGCAAATCTTGCAGGAAACCATTCTTTAATTAGCTTATTTGTTTCGGGTTAAGATATGGATAGTTTAATTGTATAATTTTCTCTGCCTCTGGGTTTTCCTAGAAAATTTTGTCCAAACACCCCTTTGTGTGGACCCTAGATGTTGAATCGATAATGTTCACACACAAGATAAAGTCCATTGCATATATTTTATTGTATTTTACAAGTTTCATGAACCAAGAACAAGATTATTAATACTGCATGTGAATTTATTAATTACTTAGAATAAATAATAATAATAAATTATTCTAATAATCAATACAAGTTCACATGATTTAGAGGACAATTTTATGTTCTCTAATACCATGACAAAGCAGGTTGAAGCAGCAGAGAAAGTAGCTCCTGTAAGCAACATTTCTTCACCACATCTGATATATTCTCTTTCTCTAAGACAGAACCATTGTTAATTCAATGATTAATCATCGTATGAAGTTTCAGACACGTTAGATGGATGATAAAATAATAATAATTTCTCTTGTTTCAATGCGAAAATGTGTGCATATATTAATTAGATGCTTAGTTTCTTATTATAATTCTACTAATAAACCATGTCCATACATAATCATGCAAAGTTCCTTGTGCATGGACACTTTGAATACATATATAACAATGAAAAGGTACGTGAAAGTGATTCTATATTTAATTCTATATTGATTTCCTACGCATAATTGACTATGGAGTAATGGGGTTTTCCCAAAGTAGAGGAATCAAATTCAAATTGTACTAAGCATTAATCTTCTAGGGGAGGTTCAATGTACTTGATATATATACTATACCCCAAAGATGCATCCTCATGGGACATTGCATCCAATAGTTATATATTATATATGGGCATATATTAATAACTTTGAGTTTCTCAAAATTAAAGTGATTAATTTCTTACATACTGTTGAATGGAATATCAAAGTTAAAGACTTAAAAGATGGGCACCTTCCATTTATGTTATTCCAAAGTTGGTACTTGGTAGTGAGATGACATGTGAAAAAGTCATTTTCACTTAAAAATTGAATTATTTAATTGTGGAAGTCTGATTTTATATTAATGATCTATTTTTAAATGAAATTTAAATAATATAATAGTCAGGTTTGTTTGGCATGTGTAATAGGCCTCTCTATGTCTCCGGCCTACTATAAGCCTCGATATATACAAGAATTCAATCCTGGTAAGACAAACACGTAAAAGGGACAAGATCCACACGTGAGTGAAGTGTTAAAAAACGTTTGTGTGTATTCGGTACGATACATAAATAAAAGTGTTGAGAATATACACTCTCGTCAAAAAGAAATTAAAATTAATAACTACTTATAGAGATTATAACCACATCCAACTAATATTTTTCACTTTTTAGTTGTCAAAACTCGATTTGAAATAAATGAAACGAAATTTACACCTGATACACCCCATAAACATGGGTGTTCTTTACGCACACAACTTGGTATAAAAAGTCAACTAATTAGGGTGGAAGTTGGGGTGTATTTGAAGTGAAGTCTTGGGATTAAACCGCAAGCACTAGTAAAAAGAAAAGTTTTGATAATCAAACTATACGGAAATGAGCCAACAATCCATAAAGATATGAGTGACACTAATATGGAGGGACACTTGTCTAGTTGATACATGTACATGCATTGGCCCATAAGAATGGGAGGGACACTTGTTTAGTTGATATGATAATTCATTATATTTGCAAAGTATTGTCATGGGTTCTGATCTATATAACATCATTATTACACAAACAAACACACTCACCTGGAATGAAAGAAGAAAAAGAGGTTGTATATGTAATGAGCCCAATCATGTTTCTTGGTATGTTCTATTGTTCTATGATGCCAAGGTGAGTATAAGATCAAAATGTTGGGACCAATTTGAAAATATGTAGTGTTGTTGAGTGACATATTGCAGTATTGGTTGTCAAGATATAAAGTTAAGTGCTTTTATAACTTGGTCATTGACTCCCACAAAATGATTTCATAGGAACCATGAGTTTCTTCAAACTCAAACTCATCTTTATGAGTGTCATGAGTAAACTTATTTCATATTTAATAGGTAATTTGTTTAATTTCTTGATCTACTTAATAACATTTTATATGGTACAACAATGTTTATTAGCTCAATTTTATGTGTAATGGTAGGATATCTTTAACTAACAAATGAGGATGTCCTTACGTGACAAACGAATAGACATTTGAGATTAAGCTAACTTATTTTTACCGTCTTTTAAAATGACCCTTCGATTTTATATGCCTTTTTACTTAAGTTGTGAATTTTTTTTCCATCTAACCTATTTTTTGGTTAGAGAAAGAAACAAATTTTATTTTTCAATCACAATGGCTAATATTATTTTCAATTTTGAATTTTTCTTTTGAGATTTTAATTTACAATTTCGAGATCAAATGTTATATGTATGCACCATCACCTATCTTGTTATTAAGCTCTAATTTAAAAGGTTATCTATAATTAGTAATTTGAAAAGGAACACATGGTAGCTATTTACATATATATTGTCTTATATTGGTCCATAAGTATGAATGTAGAAAACCATTGGCATCCAAGTGCTCTATACCACAAAATTTTGGCGTTGAGAGCCTCCAAAAACCCATTTGGATTTTAATCAAATCCTTAAAAATAGGAAAGGAGAGTATTTAAAAAAACCATCAAATTTCCAACAACTACTCTAACCCACACTTTAATAATTGGACTAATTACTTGAAAACCATTATATAGACAAACCGTGAATTTTTCTCGTTGCTTTCGATCAGGAAAGTAACGATTGATTGTGACGAATTATATGAATGGTCAAATAAATTGACGACACATATCTGAATTCAAAAAAAAAAAAAAACCCCATGCTTTCTAAGTCCTACCATCTCCTAGTATAAAACCATCACGTCTTTCTATCCCTCTCTCGTATCTAACAAAATTGGTAGACTTAAATCTCTAGTTTAAACCCGGTGTGTCCATACTCTAACAAAGTCCAAGTGAAAACATCAATACAAAATGGATTTATTGCAAATTCCAATAACTAAGGTCTGACTTTGGCATGTGGGACACATGAAAGAGGGGGGAGGTGGGAACCTTAGAATGTCTTGAAGTTTGTGAGCCTCCTCCTGAGACTTTTTGTAAGATTTGTACGGGCATGCTTAAAAAACGGATTAGTTTTTTTTACTAAACAAGTTTTGTAGTGATATTTGGCTGACCCAATAATCATGGAATCAGAAATCAACATGTTTCCATCACATGAATTGCTACAAAAGACAAGTTCTAGGGTTCTGTAGTTTCTTGTGAGAAACAAAAATTAAAGGGGTTTTGTAAACATCTCTTGTTTCTATATAGTGCTTGTTTGCTTAATAAAATCATTCTCCTAAAGTATTTTGAATATATTGTTAATTTACCTATCAATTTTTTAATTAGTAAATTTTTTTACACTAACTTAATTTCTTCTTACTGAATTTTGTGGATAACATATTGCAATTCCCAACATAAACAATTTTAAATTACTTATTTCTCTTTATGTTCAAGTAATTGTCGTTTTTGAACATAAAAGTGAAAATTTTAAATACATCAATGACATGTGAAGGCCATGTGGTAATGGAAGGCAACCCATGATTTAGAAGAGGACTTAGGCAGTGAGGAATCCTTTTCTAAAGCTTGTTTCTGTCTCT
Source organism: Erodium texanum (assembly GCA_036897725.1). NCBI lineage: Eukaryota > Viridiplantae > Streptophyta > Magnoliopsida > Geraniales > Geraniaceae > Erodium > Erodium texanum. Next base: position 9,689 of record JAYMSW010001005.1, on the reverse strand, counting down.
CACTCTTTTCCTATCTTTCTGTGTTCATCTAATCTACTTTCCTATCCATTTTTGTTTATTCTTATCATCTTATATATTTTGTAATGAATCTATTAGGTTTGGTCTAGTGGTTAAGAAGGTTTTTTAGCCTCTAATAACCAAATCTTGGTGAGACAATAGTTATTATTATCTATAGTTGTTTGTATTGAATTATTCTATGCATACGTTTAGTATAATATATTTAATATAAATATTTTACTTTCTGATCGAACCAAACTCATTTTCATCTTGATTTATGATTCATCACATACTATATATGACTTCTTTTTTTTTCTTTTTTGCTGATTCATTCTATATGTCAATTCTTCTTGAACACCCACCGTACTACGATTTCAAAGTTGAAACCAATCAAAACATGAGGAACTTGACAAAATCTTAATGATTGTTTAGGAAAGTTAAAAATTCCATGTGATGAGCAAAGAGAAAAAAAAGGCATTGCTATTCTTTAATTTCTTTTTGCTAAACGATTATTTGCTACAATATTAGGTCAAGTTGTTCTTGGAATGTCTCCTAGGTTTTCTTGTTGGGTCCTCCTAATTTTTTTTTTTTGTCGTGGAGATAACTATATATATGAGACCCCAAACCCTATACTGCGGTGCCTATATTTTTCATTGGCTGTAAATCCTATTCAGTTCTAATACAAATGTATCAAACTTTAATGAACAAAGGTACCAAACAACTTTACATGTATTACTCAAACAATTACAAACACACCAAATTCGAATAACATGTCAGCTGCAAGATTTGTGCAAACAATTGACTCAAGAACATTGTGCAAAGAATTGACTCAAGAACAAAAACTTGCATAATCATTAGTGTATGTGATGTACGATAATAAAGCATATGGGTGCTAGTGTAGAGTAGCACTCTTGGGGTCCATTAGGGTTGTCTCGACGTGAAAACATAACACATACACATGCGTGTGTGACCATATTCCAAGCCCTAGATTGTTTTTCATTTTTTATGTAACAGAGTCTAGTTATTGGACACAAAAACCATAAACTAGGTTTTTATATTTATTGCATGTTTTCTCAATATGTTCACATATGCATGTGTTTGTAAAGATAATGTTGATAAACAAGAGTACTGGTTTTGCTTATTTATTATGGTTTTATTTGCTTTATAAAGATACTATTTGTACATAAATAATGTTGATTGTTATCTTTATTAGATCATAATCCTCATAAGTTTTTTTTTTTTGATAAACAACAACACGGGCATAGACTTTATTAAAAGCTGACGGAGATAAACGTGGGATACAAAATTTTAAGAGAGAATATCAGATCATAGCGAAGGGTCCAAATGAAACATTACATCAAAGGACGCGATAATGTGTGTGAGTCATGACATAAAAACAGACCATATTGAAGATACAACCTGAAGACGAAGAGCATTGATTACTAAAAGCATAAAGTTACTTGATGAGCACACACATCCAGCCCATATGTAATATGTAACATCTTCAACATAGTGACCACAATATATCTTTGGACTGACGATTGAAAGGAGATCGAGCTCTATTTATCCGCAGCAATGATGATATTATTTTTTTTGAAATTCTAAAATCACTTGACAAAAACGTGACTTTATTGTGAATAGGAAATTTGAAAAACTATATCTCTAAACATAAGTTATTTGTTATATATGTTCGTATAATCTAAAATTTAAAAAATATGTTTTTTAAATACATTTAGACAAAAATACTCTTATTTTTTAAAGTTAAACAAATCTTTTACTTTTAATCTTATTCTCTTTACTTTCCTACCTGAATTTCCTGTCAGTCATTCCTTTATCTCTATCTTTAATACTTCTTACTTTTCACTTCGATAAATATTTTTCGTGTAAAACAATAATTTCTAATCATAAAAAGTTTCATGTCTGACACTTCTATTGTAACCATAGAAGGCTACAATACAATACAATTCAAATAAAATAATGGTAATTAATTTGATTTGTATTGTATCTGGATTAGTATCAATTTTTCAAGTTCTCTTATTATTATGTTTTCAATGGTTTGTCTTAGAGATTAACATCCTGCAATTTGTTGGTGACTTTTAATTGGGAGTGAGTTATTTGATGTTTTACTTGAAATCTCATTGTCAGATCTATGCTAATATTACCGTGGTTAACTGGTATCAACATAATTATTAAATATATGCTTCTTACAACGTCTCTAATAATTTCATTACTTGCATATCTTTTTGTAGATTCGAGCAGTAAGCTAGTGCATCTCCATGATTAACCAGGCTCGTGCATCTCATTGGTTTGATGTTTACTTGGCTTATTTGGCATAGTTAATATGATCATGGACTTAGATTTCACTCTCTTCGAATGAAGTTATTTGATTGGAGATAGAGATGGAAAGATACGCTAGCAACTGTTCGACATTTCAATTAGGAAGGAATGAGTATTTGATTAAAAAAATAGAGTATTTATTTAAACTTTTGAAAATAAAGGTATTTTTATCATAATATATATAAAGAGCATATTTTTCAAATTCTAGATTATATGAGCATATATATATCAAAAAACCCATATTTAGAGACATAATTTCTCAAATTTTCCTTGTGAATTTTCCCATCCAAATTAAGGAAAGCTGTTAATTTTTGCAATTATAAGAAATATGAAAGTTAGTTTATGACATGCAAGATTAATTACAGGATCTCCAGCAATCCTCTTAGTATGATGTGCTCTCGATGTTCGTTACATTGTTTGCTTTTGGTCTTTAACTTGCCAGTTTTTGGTTAACTAGCTTGTTTTGCTCTTTGGTTTATGGCCTTTTGTATGTTGAGTGGCCTACGACTTGCTCTGTACTTTCGTTTTGCATTTCCCTTGGATGTCCAATGATTTTATGAAACAAAAATTGTTGATAAAATAAAGAAGATCAATTGCAATGCGTTTGCTGTTCTTGCAAACAGGATGTGTTAGATTTTCCATGCTAATAAAAATGTGAATTATTTGATGAAACAACACATCTAACATCAACAACAATGATATTCAAGCAATTGATTAAATTTGTTCGTAATTAACAACCGTGACTTAGTATAGTGTTAGTGTTTAAGCCCCTCCAGCTTGTGAGTTGGGTTTAATTAATGAGAATGTTGGGGACTTGAGCGATCTTGGGCCAATCCTCTCCTCTTTCCTTGTCACACCTTTTGCTCAACATGCCGAAGTATGTAATCTGCAGTTTCTTGAGGGAAGCTAGGCCTTCCATCCCTCGAGGCAGAGACACCAATTCGAGGCAGTGGCTAATCTTGAGTGGTTCAAGAGGGCCCAGGGTGGGCAGTCACTCCGGCAGTGCTTTCAGGTTCCTACAACCACACATTTCCAAGAACTGTAGCCTTTTTGGGCATCCATGTATCCACTCGTGCAACCCTTCTGGTTGCGCCAAGAACCGCATTGTCAGCGATCTAAGTCTTGGCAGGTGCAAGCTCTGTGAGACATCAACACCCTCCCTGTCCTTCCCAACCTTAAAATTGAGATTGAGGTTTCTACAAGAAAACATGTATAGAACCTCCAAAGCTGTGAAAGAGTGGTGTCCTGTAGCTGAACCCAACACGGAAAACAATGACACCAAACTTCTACAACTCCGAACAATCAAGATCCGAAGGGATGATGTTAGATGTCTTGTGTTTTGAAGTAATGTCTCGAGATTAAAGCACTCACTGAACGCCAAGAACTGAAGAGAAGGGAGGCACTCAATTCCATTGTTCACTGGCAAATGCTTTTGTTTTGTGGTTATCCATAAGTATCTCAGATTAATTAGTTCCCCAATCTTTTTCGGCAACTCTTCCAATGAAATACAACGCCTCAGATTTAGAGTTTGCAAGTTATGCAACTTACAAATCATGTCAGGAAGCCTCTTCAGGTTCTTGCAGGCTGATACATCAATCAATCTCAAGTGTCTTAGAGTCCCAATAGTATCGGGCAACTCCTCCAAATCTGAACCTCCCACTCTCAAGTGTCTTAGACACTTAAACTCGTAGACAGAAACCTTCATAAACACATTATTTGAATATGCTAATACAGTTCGAATGGTATTACTTGCATTTGTTGGAAAATCTGGCCTTTCAAAACGCACATGTCTCACGTCCTCTCCAATGTCTCTATTACTGTTGTTTATGATTGCAAACTCCTCCTGTCCCAATGAACATGCAAGCTCTCGCACTAAATCATGCATTTTAAAACTCCAACCAAATGCGTACTCCCTTAAATCATGAAAGAAACCTCTAGACAATAGTTCTTTGATATATTGCTTACCGACATCTTCAGGCTTTTGGGTTTTCTGTGATGATTGAAGGAGTCCATGAGCCATCCAAAATGAGATTAAAGCCTGATCGTCGAACTCATAATCTTCAGGAAAAATGGAGCAATATACAAAACATTGTTTCAAATGAGAAGGCAAATGATCATAGCTAAATTTCAGTACAGATAAAATGCTCTTTTGACATTCCTCTATCTGCCATATGCTACTATCACTCACTTCTAACCATTCGTTTTCGTCTGACTTGGAGAACAACATGCTTCCTAAACTTCTCACGACCAAAGGAACACCCTTGCATTTCTTCACTATATCCTCCCCAGTTTTCATGAGTTTTTCATCAACTTCAGCTTCACTAGCAAATGCAAACTTCTTGAACAAAGAAACACAATTTTCGTGAGAAAGGCACTGCAAAACATATATTCTAACTGTACCCACACACGAAGCAACTGAACTAATACGAGTAGTCACCACAATTCTAACTGTTTGGCAAGCATTTGTTAGCAGTGATTCGAGTTCTAACCATTTATCACGATTCACTTCCCACACATCATCCAAGACGATCAACAACTTTTTGTTGCGTAGTTTATTTCGAACGATTCTCAGCAACTGTTAAGGATTCGGGTTAGCAACATTCATTGCCCCACCGATTTTAACCATCACTTGGTTGACATCAAACTCCTTCATATCACCCAAGCAAACCCACAATTTAGACTGAAAATGGTCAACCACCCTTGGATCGTTGAAGACAATTTTAGCAAGAGCTGTCTTGCCAAGACCACCGATCCCAACTATGGGAATCACTGCAAAATCATTGTTGCCAAAATGACTTTGACAAGAGCCCATCAGAAATTTGACAATGGCCTCCCTCTCTTCCTCTCTCCCGATAATATCAGAAAATTTGATGAAAGAATGGGTCATCTCCCTCTCCCGGATTTGGACAGGAGCGATGTCAAGCCGATCAGCAAGATTGAATTGAGCCTTGTCAGCCGCAATCTTATCAAGCCTCAGCCTAAGGTCCTTGATTTGGTGGACGATTCTGAGGCGATAAGCAATGGGATTGTAGCCGGAAAAGAAATGGCGTACCTTCCTGTTGAAGTCACCGTATGTCTTGACAACTTCCTTCCGCAGAAGACGATACTCAAAGTCATCCAGCACGTCCTCCGTATCGTACAAGACATTTTTGAGCTGACGCAGCCAGTTGTTGATCCGGCGGTTGCTTGTCTGTTGCTCCTCTGCATCCAATATGACATCTTTGATACAAGACAAGGTTGTCTTGAGCCTTCTAAGATCGCTTTCGAAACCCCAAGACAGGGATATTTCTTGACCGACAAGGTAGCCTATTTTGCCCAGAATCTTGTCGGCGCTGCTCGTTAAGAGATTGATTCAGCCATTTCTTGTTCTTGCGGGTTGAAGATAGAAGCACAAGATTTGGTAATCACTGTGTCAACGATATATTTAGAGTGCAAAAGACGTCACTTGCTCTTTCAGCATTGAATTAATATATTTGTACCAATTGACAGTTAATAATATATTAAGTAAAAATACCAATAGAGGATTCAGTTGTTGATCTATTTTAAGTTTAGCATTATGTATTCAAGTTTGTGGGTTCATTAGTCAACGGGTGACTGGCAACACAGTCACTGACAGGCTCCCTTAATTTCATTAATCGCATCAACATGATTAATGAATATTATATCTCCATACTATAATGAACAAAACACAGTACAGTGTATCTTGCAATGTTGCAAGAACTCCAAAAAAACACCTACTCCACTTCACAATGTTGACACAATTTAGATCTTAATTTATAACTTATTGCATAATATGACCTTAGTGCTAATTCATTCTTTGTGAATTCTTCTTCAACATCCACCATGCCATTATTTCAAATTAAAGCACGAGGAACTTAAGAAACCCTTCTTTAATATTGTCTGGGAAAGATAAAAATGCCATGTGATGAGCTAAGAGAAAAATGCACAGACACTCCTTAGTTTCACTTCCTAGAAGTTTATTTGGGGGATATTCATGTTAAATTGTTCTTGGGATGTCTCCTAGGTTTTCTTGTTGAGCCTTAGTTTGTTGTTGTGGAGATCATCAACTATAATATCCAAGCCCCATACCAATGCCATGATGTCTATAAGTTCCATTTAGCTCTAATAAATTTCTCAATAATGCATCCAATCATTGAGGAACATATCTAACAAATGCATCAAACAACGTTCCTTTGCACACTGAATTCAAATAATATGTCAGGTGCAAGATTTGTCCAAATAATTGACTGGAGAAAAAAACTTGCACAATCATTAGTACGTGATGTACACAAATAAGGCACGTGGGTGCTAGTGTAGTGTAGCACTTTGGGATTCATTAGAGCAGCTGTGCAACGTACGAGTCAGAATTGTTAGTGATTGTTGTTACCGTTGGAAGCTAGACGTTGCTCTTCGAACAACTACTGAATTGTCCATGTGGCAGCATGTGGTTGGTGGAGGAGATGAAATCGCTAAGAGCAAAAGATGTGTCAGTGAGCAATTTGTAGGACTGAGTTGTAATCGTCTGGCACATCTCAAATCATGTGACATTTTGGTTGAAGCCGCTGGCCAATTCGTTCACATATGGCACCTGTGCTGTGGTTGCTTAGAGTTGTCCTAACGTGAAAACTTAACACACATACACAATTACACATGCGTTTGTTACCCTGAAATGATGGCAATATTTAAAACAAGGACAATACTAAAATTATTGGTGTCAACACTTTGTTTCTTTTATTTTATTATATTTTCTAGAACAATTCATTTTTTTATATATAAATTTATCTACATAAAATAAATAGTAATGACTAATAGAAAACCATACATCAAGAGACACAACTAGTCAACCATGTGATACATATGTTTTATTACACCTTAAGGAAAGGAGAAAGCATTAATCAACAAAAGCACAAAGGTGACTCGATGAACACACATCCAACGTAACGGCAACCATGCCTCTGAATTAATGATTATTCAAAGGAGATCGAGCTCTGTCTATCTGCAACAACAGTGATATTCAAACAATTACTCATATTTGTTCCTAATTAACAACCCTGTTTGTGCATATATACTAGTGTTAGTGTTAATTACCTGCAAATTGTTAGCTAAACTCTTTTAATGAGAATGTTGGGGACATGAGCGATCTTGGGCCAATCCTCTCCACTTTCCTGGTTGCACCTTTCCAGCAACATGGGGCACTCTATTATCGTCAGTGTCTTGAGGGCAGTGAGACGTTCCATCCCTTGTGGCAAAGACTTCAATTTGGGGAAGAAGTAGATCTTGAGTGTATGGAGAGAGCTAAGGTTGGGAAGCCACTCCGGCAGAGCTTTCAGGTTCCGACAAGCACACATTTCCAGGAATTGTAGAGTTGGACTACATCCATGTATCCACTCAGGCAAACCTTGTGTTAGATCTACGAAGCCCATTGTCAATGATCTAAGTCTTGGCAGGTGCAGGCCCTGTGAGACATCATCAAGACCCTCCCCATTCTTCACAACCTTAAAATAGAGATTGATGTTTCTACAACCACCTATGTATAGAACCTCCAAAGCCGCTAAAGAGTAACTTCTTGTAGCCGAACCTGACATGGAAAACAATGACACCAAACTCTTACATTTCTCAACCACCAACGTTCGAAGGGATAATGTTAGATGTTCTGTCCTTTCAAATAAAGTCTCAAGTTGATCACATTTAGTAAGTGTCAAAAACTGAAGACAAGGGAGGGACTCAATTCCATTGTTCAAGTGCTTTTGTTGAGTGGTTATCCATAAATATCTCACATTGATCAGCTCTCCTATCTTCTTTGGCAACTCTTTAAGCGAGCTACAACCACTGAGATTTAGAGTCTCCAAGTTATGCAACTTGCTAATCGAGTCCGGAAGTCTCTTCAAGCTTCTGCACTTAGATAGATCAAGGGACCTCAGGTGTTTTAGAGTACCAATGGTATGTGGCAACTCCTTAACATCTGAACGTTCCAAACATAAGAACCTTAGACACTTGAACTTGTAGATGAAAGCCTTTGTAAGCACATTACTTGAATTTGCAAATACAGTTCGAATGACATTACTTGAACTTGTTGAACAATCTTGTCTTCCAAAACGCACATGTCTAACATTCTCTGCAATTTCTTTGTTATTGTCATTCACGATCTAAAACTCCCCCTGTCCTAATGAACATGCAAGATCACGCACCAAATCATGCATTTTGAACGTCCAACTACGTACAAATCCGGGCTCTTGAGAATCTTGAAAGAAACCTCGAGACACTAACTCTTTGATATATTGCTTACCAGCATCGTCAGGCTTTTTGGCGATTGAAGGAGTCCATGTGCCATCCAAAATGTTATTAAAGACTGATCTTCAAATACATAATCTTCAGGAAAAATGGAGCAATAAACAAAACATTGTTTCAAGTGAGAAGGCAGATGATCGTAACTAAACTTTAGTATAGGTAAGATGCTCTTTTGGCCTTCCTCAATCTGCCATATGCTATTATTTCTCACTGCTAACCATTTATTTTCATCGGACTCCGAGAATAACAAGCTTCCTAGACTTCTTATGGCCAAAGGAACACCCCTGCATTTTTTCACTATATCTTCTCCAATTTTCATCAGTTTTACTTCAACTTGAGCTTCACTAGCAAATGCAAGTTTCTTAAACAAGGAAACGCATTCCTTGTGAGGGAGGCCTTGCAAAATGTATGGACTATTGGTACTCACATGTGAAGCAACCGAATCAATACGAGTAGTCACCAGAATTTTACTTTGGCAACCACCTGATAACAATGATTTCAGAGTCAACCATTTATCACGATTCACTTCCCACACATCATCCAAGACAAGCAACAACCTTTTATCTTGTATTTCATCTCGAATGGCTCTCTGCAACTGCTGAGGATTTGAGTTACCAACATTCATTTCTACACCAATTTTTGCCATCACTTGGTTGACATCGAACTCCTTCATATCACCCAAGCACACCCACAGTTTTAGATGAAAATGGTCAACAATCCTGGGATCGTTGAAAACCATTTTAGCAAGAGCAGTCTTTCCCAGACCACCAATGCCAACTATGGGGATCACTCCAACATCGTCGTGACCTTGACGAGAGTCCATTAAGAATTTTACAATCGCCTCTCTATCTCCCTCTCTTCCGATGATATCGGAAGAGTTGATAAAGGAGTGAGTCATCTCCCTCTCCCGGAGTTTGACAGCACCAACGTCAGGTCGATCAGCAAGATTGAACTGAACCTTGTCGGCTGCAATCTCACCGAGCCTCTGCCTCAAGTCCTTGATTTGGTGGCCAATTCTAAGTCGATAAGCAATGGGATTGTAGCCGGAAAAGAAATGGCGTACCTAT